>CM059425.1:226722606-226898528 GCA_030390025.1 Squalus acanthias | reverse complement strand
TGGGAGAGAATGAAGTGCCTGACCATATCATTAAGATTTAGTTGTGAGGCTGTTTTATCGTATTGAAAAATTACCAAACAGGTAACTTGTGCGAAAGCAGTGGAACTGTGGAAGTGTTAATTTTCTTGCTCGACTGCTGCCACACTGACAGCAGCATATGCCTGGTGGGGGGAAAAAAGGTCACTTTGCAACCATCTCCTACCAGCCTTTTTGTTCCTATTTCTGAGTAATGCTTGTGTAATTGGTATCACAATTTCCATGTACTGTGCAGTTTGGGCTATTCTTTGCTGTATAAGCTGTCTGTGTATTGTGTGAATGAAGCTGGCCTGAAGTCTGTTAAGGAGGCAGTACTGCACCGTGTCACGTAGCGTAAGCCGTTGGCACCTGTCACTGATTTGTTCTGAAGTCCGTTTGCCTTTATTTCAGGTGAAGCAGCGCAGCAGACTTGATGGACAAGAGCAGCCAATGAAAGCTACCCCTGCTGCCTACGTTAAAGACTTCAGTGACCCAGTCTACAAAGAAATTGCTGTCACAAATGGCCATATCAACAGGATGACTCGCGACGAGCTCCGCACAAAGCTAGCAGAGCTCCATCTGGAAACCAGGTGGGCGTCATTCTGGCCAGCGATGAACGAAGGGAGAAATAAAACACAAGCGAGTGAAGCCCTGAAGAGAACTATTACAGCCTGGCCCCATTCGAATCGTGCTCCTGTGAAATTATTAAAATTCTACTATGTTAAAGGAAAGTTTTACTATGTTGAAGGTGCTATATAAATGCAAGTTGTTATTGTTGCAAGTTAATCTGCTAGCGGGGGGGCAGGTCTGAAATCCAAAATTGGTGCTTTTGAAAATAAGCAAGTGAACATTTGCTGTTATGCCCAGACTAAATCCATGCACGGATTTTCCTTGCTTGTTTCCATAGCAGCAAATTACTAACAGTAGTAAACTGTGGCTCCTATAAGTCTCCTTCGCCTCCCCTTTTTCAGTCCAGTCCAATGTATCTAGGATTGGCTAAGATTTTTAGCTAGTATATTTTATTTGTAGAAAATTACAGTCCATAATCTAAGGGTGTCCATGCATTTTGTTCTTGTCACAGAGCCTCAGGGCGGAAGCTCATATATTGTTTAATCTTGTTCCCATTAATTTAATATTCCCCCTACCAAAATTCCTCCTACTTGCCTATATCATACTGATTTTGGTTGAGTTATGCATATTAAATACTTGTGCAAATACATTATATTAACTGTTTTGGAGAAAATGATGTACAAGGAAAAATACTTAAATTGATATTGATGCAAAGTATAGGTGTGAATAGATGACGCACATTATTAATTAAATGTATTTTTTTTGTCTTTCTCTAATTCTGTGTGTCACTCTCTCCTTGTGCTTGACAATCTTTCACTTTTTCTGTCTGTGTCTCGCACCCCATCTGTCCCTCTCTCACTGCCTCTGTCTCACTCACTTTCTGTGTTTGTCTCTCACTTTCTCTGTGTGTTTCTTACTCACTTTTGCTCTGTCTCTCGCCCACATTCTCTCTTTGCGTCGCTCTCTTGTTGATATACTTTAGGGGAGTGAAGGATGTGCTGAGAAAGCGATTAAAAAATTACTACAAGAAGCAGAAATTGACTCAGACATCGCTAATCAAGCCAGAGTGTTCAGACACGTACTACGATTACATCTGTGTCATTGACTTTGAAGCAACGTGTGAAGAGAACAACCCACCGGAGTACTTGCACGAAATTATTGAATTCCCCATTGCCCTCATTAATACTCGGACGCTGGAAATTGTGAGTAATTGTGTGCTTTATACACCTCGCATGAGTATAGTACTCGCATCTTATCCCAAACCAAAGTGGTCCATATCCAGTGAAATGCAGTCAATGTTATGTAGGAAAATGTGGCAGCAAGATTCCACAAGTGAAAGACAGTACCTCTGATGCAACACTCCCTCAGTACTGGAGAGAAACCAAGATAATGTGCTCAATTTCTTGGGCTTGAACTATCAATCTTCTGACTAAAGAGGCAAGAGTGTTACCAAACAAGCCAAGGTGACACTTAATCTGTTTAAAGAAATTGAGATCTTACTGCAAGGTCATTTTATTTTTCCAGGCAGTTTCCAATGCATAGTATTACTTTTCTATAAGGTGTGCCTGGTTAATACCATGTTTAGTTTACTAAAAATGCAGCTGCTTTCCAGCTGGGTCTGCTTAATGACAGCTTGCCAGTGAAATCTCCTTTTTTAATCAGTGTAGGAAATGGAGCCGAATCGCTGTAGAGTTAACAGCAGCATTGAAAGCTGTAGCCACAGCCTTTTGGGGACGAGTTCCAGATTTCCACTACCCTTTATTTGAAAAGGTTCTTCCTGATTTCACACCTAAATGGCCCAGCTCTAATTTTAAGATGATTCCCTCTTGTTTCTCATCATCCTTCTCATTTGTTCTTTGTGGGATCTTTGCTGTGCACAAATTAGCTGCTGTGTTTGTCTACGTCACAACAAAAAATAACTCAGTAGCTGTGAAACGCTTTGGGACATCCTGAGATGCGAAAGGTGCTATATAAATACAAACATTTCTTTCATTTAATGGTCAGGCTGTGGGAGGAAAGATTTCCCAGGGCCACAGAACTGGGAAAAGTACTAACGAAAAATAACTTTCTGCGCTGTTTTCAAGGAGGATACATTCCAGGAATATGTCAAACCAGAACTGAAGCCCAAGCTTACAGAATTTTGTACCAAACTCACAGGCATCACACAGGTAATCTTATTCATTTAAGTGCAGTTTTAATTTGCTCAGGTATGATTTGAAATTGTGATTTTTATTTTTAAAGTAGAAATCCCGAGTGTCAGATTTTCGCTTCAACATTTCCCCCCGTGTGTCAGGAGATCGGACGGACATTGTGTTTATTGTCTAAAAGTGGCATAATGAGTGCAGCCAATTGAGATTTGAAACTGCAGTAATTAAACAGAATGAAAACCACAGCTTTTAAATTGCTGTTGTGTAGTCTGCAACAATTCCCTTTAATTTCAATGTAGTATATTAAATTAAAACATACACTTGCCGGAGCACAAAACTTAAGTGATAGTCTCAGCCTTATAAACTAAGATATTGAGTAATGCATTTCTCAAAGGCTTACTACATTGTTTAGTGTTGGCAAAATTCTTCTATTGCACATTGGTAGATTAACAAAATTGGGCTATATTTTATTTTTAAAAAGCCTTAAATCTACACCTACTTCTTGTCTACTAAATCATACTTCCAGTTGTCAAGTTTCTGTCACACTTGTGTAATTTTTCCCCCATTATATATTCCTGTGGCCACAATTATAATAGAAATTGCCTATGTAAACATGTCATGATGTAATTACACTTCCCACCCACTGGTGGCACTGTAGCACCTTGGATTGACGTCTCCCAGCTTTTCCGCATAGGAATTGCTACGCTCCAAGCAGCTGTCTTTCCTGCTTTTGAAATTGCTATAAGTTTTTCTATCTAACTATAATAATATATAAAATCAAAACATAGTATAAAAATAACCATAGATTGTATAACTTTCAAATGGGGACTGAAATATGACTGCATGCCCTGTTCAATTAGAGGGTACGGTAGCATAGTGGTTATGTTATTGGACTAGTAATTTAGAGGCCTGGACTAATGATCCGGAGACGTGAGTTCAAATCCCACTATAATAATATATAAAATCAAAACATTGTATAAAAATAACCATAGATTGTATAACTTTCAAATGGGGACTGAAATTTAAAATTTAACTAATTAAATATTTAAATTATGCAAATTAAATAAATCTGGAATAAAGTGTCAGTAATGGTGACCATGAAACTATCGGATTGTCGTAAAAACCCATCTGGTTCACTAATGTCCTTTAGGGAAGGAAATCTGCTGTCCTTACCCGGTCTGGCCTATATGTGACTCCAGACCCACAGCAATGTGGTTGACTCTTAACTTCCCTCTGAAATGGCCAAGCAAGCCACCACCAAGGTGGCTCACTACCACCTTCCCATCCTAATTAGGGATGGGCAATAAATGCTTGCCGGTGACATCCACATCCCGTGAATTAATTAAAAAAAAAACCCCACTCCACGCACTCTCTGACTCCAATTCACCTGAAAACTGTACTTGGTCTTGACTTCCTGTGTATAGCACTACAGAAG
Source organism: Squalus acanthias (assembly GCA_030390025.1). Taxonomy (NCBI): domain Eukaryota; kingdom Metazoa; phylum Chordata; class Chondrichthyes; order Squaliformes; family Squalidae; genus Squalus; species Squalus acanthias. Next base: position 226,894,361 of record CM059425.1, on the reverse strand, counting down.
ATTGAATATTAATATATTAAAAGTCTTGCATGTAGTGTGCACTTTTGTAGGTGTCACACTTGCCTTGTCACACTTTGTTGATTTGCCCCCCACTTCCAATTGTTAGAAAACAGTGTGTCCTCTGACTTAACATGAACAACACCATGGGAAATCTGCTAGCATTAACTAAACATATAAGGGAGAGACTAAACAAATAATGGGAGCTGCGGAGACTAGAGTGACAAGATTTTGTTTAGTAGGCGAAGGTAATTCTTTCACCCCTCTTAAGTGTGCGTGTTATGTTTATTCTAGGATATGGTTGATAAGGCAGGGAGTTTCCCAGATGTTCTTCAACGAGTAGTTGACTGGATGAGAGAGAAGGAACTCGGAACCAAGTGCAGATATGCAGTGCTAACTGACGGGTATGTAGTACACCCTCATAAAACATATAAATCAAACAATCGTGCTGATTTTCATCATGGAAGAAACGGAATGGATAAATGTGAGGAATGCAAGATTAAGTTAGCTTGACTAGCTTGTAATTTTGGCCTGGCATAGAAATTGTGCTTTAAAGAAGAAACTTCAACTAGCAGTGCCAGCTAATGTACAATACAGTGCAGCTCAGCCGGTTACCCTGTGTACACTGTTCCTGTACTAGGTATACAAATTCACCTCCAACCGAACACCATATCGACCTTTGATATTATCAGAGCTTCACCAGAATCACATCTTTTTCAATATTGAATAAATACCCGATCATGGATTTCATTAATGCACAACTAATGCCGTACAATTTCTGTCAGCATATGTAAAGGGTAAAGACAACTTATGACTGAGTATGGACCCTTCATCAGAACACTTCTGCTGGTCTGATATCCAGAGCTGTGGAGGTGACCTCCTACCTTTGATATGCATCTTAAATTCATAATTGAGTTTCAGAAATTCATTTAGATATGGTTTTAAAGTTGCATGCTCTGTCTTGCATCTGTTCAGTGTGAAGCATTCGAGTTCTGCCTTTCTGTGTGGCTGTGACTAATTCAATATAGAAACTTATTTTTTCCCCCACTCTTAGCTCCTGGGACATGTGTAAGTTCCTGAATGTTCAGTGCCACCTCAGCAGCATCGAATATCCACGGTTTGCAAAGAAATGGATTAACATCCGAAAAAGTTATGGCAACTTCTACAAGGTTTGTGATTTGTTTTGCCTGGTGTTACAGTGCAGTAGAAAAATAAAGAGTCCAAATTTTCATTATATTGTACATCAGGCGTATCCAAAATGTAACCTACGGACTACATGTGGCCCCCGAGCCCTGACGTTCCAGCCTTCGAAGCCCAGACAGCTCAGCCCTATTTACGCTTGTATTTCCTACTCGCTGGTTTGACTCTTTTAAAAAAAAATTTGTAGGCCTGGAGGTTTGGTAAGGGCTGTTCTTATTGTTATCTCATTGGTAGATAAATCCTAAATCAGAACCCCGAGATCTGTTGATATCAGCAACTGGATAGATCTGCAAGTTAGCGGGAACAGGGATTTAAACTTGATGCTCCATGGTAGTGCATACCTGTGAGACCATTGACATTGAACACTTGGGCACTCCTGCTGTATATTATTTGGGTATCCAGAAAATGGATACTGATACTGAACTAATCCATTGTCACTAATTTAAAGCATGTTGTCAGAACTAGTTATTGGAAGATAAAACTTTGGATGGAATGAGATCAATTTTGCGATGATCTCACTGTGTATTTTACACTCTATGAACATGGCACTTTCATCATTAAACGGTGAGCACTTAAAGCAAATGGGAAGGACGAATGTATTGGAAGAGAATTGCCGAGAGTCCACTTTGTGTGCTTAAACCAAGTACAATAGGAACTTTGTACTCAATATTGGGAAAGATACTGAATCTGAGCCATGCAATCATTGGCCTGAATCACAGGTGTGTTGCGCGGAGCAGTGTGCTGACCGCTGGTCTGTACTTATGCTGCCGGTTTTGCTGGGGGCCATCAGTAAGTTTCCATATACCAGGATGCTCTGTAAACTATAATGGTCCAATCTAAAGACACTAACCTAGAAATTCGGGTATGCCCAGTTTTGGGCACGCGGGACTACGCAGCGACCAATCCCTGTGTCTGAATAATGAGGCCTGAGGTGCCCCCGATATTGGGCCTCGGGCCTCATTTACGTGGAGCTGGTGAGAGCGCCCAGGTTGGGAGATAGTGGTGGCCATCAGGGTGAAGGGAGCGGCGACGATAGGGTGGATTGGTGTCCATCACTCCTGCTCTTGCCGGCTCCACATTCAGCTAAGTATATATTTTTTTAAAACTTAGCTTTGTTGGTTGCGGCCTGCAGAGGTTCCTTTAAGGACAGATCTTTTTGTTCTTTACCAATATGGTGGGTAGCGCACTTCCGGCCCTATTGGAGGCTCAGAGGCAGTTTGGCGCCTGAAAACAAATTTCTAGGCCATAAATCCTACTGAGAGAACAAGTATCACCAACCCGATTGGAAGACAAAGAACATGTGCATACAGGCTATCCAGCTCTGCTCTTTCTCTTTCCCTCCAATACAACACCAGCTGCACCGTGCAGCCTCGACTGGCTGCCCATTGTAGAGAAAATTGTCGCATTTCAATCAATTCTTCTGGTGGACTGGCTTTCCCAAGGATTGTTTACATTTCCAGTTCTGTGCTGAAATGCCATGAATCCTGACTGGATTGATGGAATGTGGGGTGTGGATCTGGAAAAGTTTGGGCCTGTGATTCGACAGCAGTGGTATCTGTGGTCTACAATGATGGGCCTAATGAGCCTGTGTGGACACAACTGGGCTTACCTTGACCAGTTACTTCATATTTGAGCTGTAATTACAAATACAACAGTGAATTATTTTCACTTCTGTAATTGGTAGCTGTTCAAGCCTTTCTTACTGTTACTTTTTAATACTCTAAAATGTGAAGAAATAGTTTAATAAAATTAATTCTGCAGTACATGGAAAGGGCTGATTGTTGAGAAACTGCAGTGAAACCTAAATTACTGTGCACTGCTGATTGCTGGGCCACTCCCCACTCTCAAAAACACAGGAGGGTCTTTAAGCATTAAGGCTCTGTATTGATTTTAAGGTTTACAGCTTTGCTGAGATCAGTACTGTTGATGGGATCACTGGCGTTAAGTGTTTACTGCTTATGATGCTCACCTGTGTAGCTGGAATGGCCATTGTTATCCAGCTGTCTCGAGTCTGTAGGAGCAGGAGTAAACCATTCAGTCCCTCGAGCCTGTTCCGATCAGATCAGGGCTGATCTGTACCTCCACTCCATTTACCAGCCTTTGATCCATGTCCCTTGATACCCTTACCCAACAATCTCAGTCTTGAATATTTCAATTGACCCAGCAGCCACAGCCCTTTATTTTCATTCTCGGCTGTGAGCATCGCTGGCAAGGTCAGCATTTATTGACCATTCCTAGTGGTCCTGATGACCGAGTGGCTCGCCAGACCATTTCAGAAGGCAGTTAAGAGTCAACCACGTCGGTGTGGGACTGGAGTCACGTGTAGGCCAAGGGTAAGTGCGACAGATTTCCCTTCCAAAAGGATATTAGTGAACCAGTTGGATTTTTGCGACAATCTGACAGCTTCATGGTCACTTTTACTGATTTTATTTTAATTGAATTCAAATTCTCACTGCCATGATGGGATTTGAGCTTGTGTTTCTGGATTATTAGGCCAGCAATCTCTATACTACTGTCTTTCTTTTTTTTTAATTCGTTCATGGGATGTGGGCGTCGCTGGCAAGGCCAGCATTTATTGCCCATCCCTAATTGCCCTTGAGAAGGTGGTGGTGAGCCGCCGCCTTGAACTGCTGCAGTCCGTGTGGTGAAGGTACTCCCTCAGTGCTGTTAGGGAGGGAGTTCCAGGATTTTGACCCAGCAACGATGAAGGAACGGCGATATATTTCCAAGTCAGGATGGTGTGTAACTTGGAGGGGAACTTGCAGGTGATGGTGTTCCCATGTGTCTGCTGCCCTTGTCCTTCTAGGTGGTAGAGGTCGTGGGTTTGGGAGGTGCTGTCGAAGAAGCCTTGGCGAGTTGCTGCAGTGCATCTTGTAGATGGTAGACACTGCAGCCACGGTGCGCTGGTGGTGGAGGGAGTGAATGTTTAAGGTGGTGGATGAGGTGCCAATCAAGTGGGCAGCTTTGTCCTGGATGGTGTCGAGCTTCTTGAGTGTTGTTGGAGCTGCACTCATCCAGACAAGTGGAGAGTATTTCATCACACTCCTGACTTGTGCCTTGAAGATGGTAGAAAGGCTTTGGGGAGTCAGGAGGTGAGACACTCACCGCAGAAAACCCAGCCTCTGACCTGCTCTTGTAGCCACAGTATTTATGTGGCTGGTCTGGTTACCCCCAGGATGTTAATGGTGGGGGATTCGGCAATGACAACGCCGTTGAATGTCAAGGGACGGTGGTTAGACTCTCGCTTGTTGGAGATAGTCATTGCCTGGCACTTGTGTGGTGCGAATGTTACTTGCCACTTATCAGCCCAACCCCGAATGTCATCCAGCTCTTGCTGCATGCGGGCATGGACTGCTTCATTATCTGAGGAGTTGTGAATAGAATTGAACACTGTGCAATCATCAGCGATATCCCCACTTCTGACCTTATGATGGAGGGAAGGACATTGATGAAACAGCTGAAGATGGTTGGGCCTAGGACACTTTCCTGAGGAACTCCTGCAGCGATGTCCCAGGGCTGAGATGATTGACCTCCAACAACCACAACCATCTTCCTTTGTGCGAGGTATGACTCCAGCCAGTGGAGAGTTTTCCCCCTGATTCCCATTGACTTCATAAGAACAGAAGATTTAGGAGCAGGAGTAGGCCATGCGGGCCCTCGAGCCTGCTCTGCCATTCAATAAGATCATGGCTGATCTTCGACCTCAGCTCCACTTTCCCGCCCGATCCCCATATCCCTTGATTTCCCCTAGAGTCCAAAAATCTATCTATCTCAGCCTTGAATATACTCAAGGACTGAGCATCCACAGCCCTTTGGGTAGAGAATTCCAAAGATTCACAACCGTCTGAGTGAAGACATTGTTCCTCATCTCAGTCCTAAATGGCTGACCCCTTAACCTGCGACTTTGCCCTCTAGTTCTAGATTCTCCAGCCAGAGGAAACAACCTCTCAGCATCTACCCTGTCAATCCCCCTCAGAATTTTATATGTTTCAATGAGATCACCTCTCATTCTTCCAAACTCCAGAGAGTATAGGCCCAATCTACTCAATCTCTTCTCATAGGACAACCCTCTCATACTTGGAATCAATGAGGCAAAGTCCTTCAGAAAAAAGGCGCGCACAGAATAGGAGAAAATTCTGTTACTGAAAGTGCTGGTGTTTTAGCAGTTGGATTGTAAGGAGAGTTTAAGAGTTTTCTTGACACATGACACCACAGGCTGTTTCGATGAAAGGGCAGCAGTTATCCTGAAAATCTCAAGCTCAATTTTACTAGGGCTCCTTGATGCCATACTCGGTCAAGTGCTGCCTTGATGTCAAGGGCAGTCACTCTCACCTCACCTTTGGAATTCATCTCTTTTGTCCATGTTTGGACCAAAGTTGTAATGAGGTCCGGAACCCAAACTGAGCATCGGTGAGAAGGTTGTTGGTGAGTAAGTACTGCTTGATAGCTCTGTCAACAACACCTTCCATCACTTTGCTGATGATTGAGAGTAGACTGATGGGGGCGGTAATTGGCCCAAATGGATTTGTCCTGCTTTTTGTGGATAGGACATGCCTGGGCAGTTTTCCACATTGTCTGGTAGATGCCAGTGTTGTAGCTGTACTGGAACAGCTTGGCTAGAGGCGCGGCTAGTTCTGGAGCACAAGTCTTCAGCACCACAGCCGGAATGTTGTCGGGGTTAGCCTTTGCTGTGTACAGTGCGCTCAACCGTTTCTTGATGATATGTGGAGTAAATCGAATAGGCTGAAGACTGGCTTCTGTAATGGTGGGGATCTCAGGAGGAGGCCGATATGGATCGTCCACTCGGCAATAGATGGTTGCAAATGCTTCAGCCTTGTCTTTTGCGCTCGCGTGCTGGGCTCTGCCATCATTGAGGATAGGGATATTCATGGAGACTCCTCCTCCCATTAGTTTAATTGTCCGTCACGATTCACGACTGGATGTGGCAGGACTTTGATCTGATCCATTGATTGTGGGATTGCTTAGCTCTGTCTTTAGCATGCCAATTCTGTTGTTTAACATGCATGTAGTCCTGTGTTGCAGCTTCCCCAGGTTGGCACCTCATTTTTAGGTACGCCTGGTGCTGCTCCTGGCATGCTCTTCTGCACTCCTCATTGAACCAGGGTTGGTTCCCTGGCTTGATGGTAATGGTAGAGTGAGGGATATGCCAGGCCATGAGGTTACAGATTGTGGTGGAATACAATTCTGCTGCTGCTGATGGCCCACAGCGCCTCATGGGTGCCCAGTTTAGAGCTGCTAGATCTGTTCTGAATCTATCCCATGGTGGTAGTGCCACACAACACGATGGAGGGTGTCCTCAGTGTAAAGACGGGACTCAACTCCAGAAGGACTGTGCGGTGGTCACTGCTACCAATGCTGTCATGGACAGATGCATCTGCGACCGGTAAATTGGTGAGGATGAGGTCATGTATGTTTTTCCCGCGTGTTGGTTCTCTCACTACCTGCCACAGGCCCAGTCTGGCAGCTAATCATTCAGGGTTCGGCCAGTAGTGGTGCTACCGAGCCACTCTTGGTGATGGACATTGAAGTCCCCCACCCAGAGTGCCCCTTCAGTGCTTCTTCAACATGGAGGAGTACTGTTTCATCAGCTGAGGGAGGGCGGTAGGTGGCAATCAGCAGGAGGTTTCCTTACCCATGCTTGACCTGAAGCCATGAGACTTCATGGGGTCTGGAGTCAATGTTGAGTGCCAACACCTCTGGTGGGTCTGTCATGCCGGTGGGACAGGACATACCTAGGGATGGTGATGGAGGGGTCTGGGACTTTGGCTGAAAGATATAATTCTGTGAGGGTGACTATGTCAGGCTGTTGGGACAATTTCGGCACACGTCCCCAGATACTAGTTTAGAGGACTTTACAGGGTCGACTGGGCTGGATGTGCCATTTACCTGTTTGAAGCTGGTGCCTAGGTCGATGCCGGGTGGTCTGTCCGGTTTTATTCTTCTTATTGCTTTTTGTTACGACATTTCAGAGGCTAACCACATTGCTGTGGGTCACATATCGGCCAGACCAGGTGAGAATGGCAGATTTCCTTCCCTAAAGGAAATTAGTGAACCAGATGGGTTTTTACGACAATCTGATAGTTTCATGGTCACCATTACTGATACTAGCTTTTTATTCCAGATTTATTTAACTGAATTTAAATTCCCCAGCTGCTGTGATGGGATTTGAACTCACGTCCTCCGGATCATTAGTCCAGGCCTCTGGATTACTAGTCCAGTAACATAACCACTATGCTACCGTTCCCTTCTAGTTTTGGGGATGGGAATTTCAGATTTTCACTACCCTTTGTGTTAAAATAGTGCTTCCTGATTTCACTTGTGAATGGCCTAGAGCACTAATTTTAAGATTGTGTCCCCTTGTTCTCTATTTCCCCCACCAAAGGAAATAGTTTATCTGTATCTACCCTGTAGAATCCCTTTATCATTTTAAAAACCTTGATTAGATCACCTTGTAGCCCTTGTATTATTCTGGTGAATCTACACTGTACCCCCTCCAAGGCCAATCGATGTTTCATGAGGTTCAGTGTGTGGGTCCAGTGTTTTCTCACCACTTCCCTCACTCTCTCTCACCCACAGCTATGTAGGAAGTAGTGAGAAAGCATATCGGCTGATCTTGCTGGCAGAGTGCTGCTCTGAAACAGAATAAAATTCTGGCAGTCCCATATTATTGTGGGTCACTTATTACCAGCAAGATGTTTTATTACAGATAATCTATGTAGTTGACACATTTCGAAAATGCCTTAATAGTCGGGTTGATGCTGTCGCCGCAATGTTTGTTGAAATCTAGCAACTATCCATGGGTTTTAATCAACTTTTTGAAGCATTGCACAAGCTTCCAGCAAACAAACTTCGTATTTTGCAATCTCAGACTTTAACATACCTCAGTGCTGTTTGTGCATAAAGTGCTCCTGTCACATTACACTGAGTTGGGCTGATTGTTGCTACACAACTCATTCTTGCGGGTTACATTTTTCAAGCATTTGGTTTGATTCCACAAAACAATTCTACTTGACCTCAACTGCATCATTTCCCCCAACAGACACTTGGTCAAGTTTGAGCGACCCTGGTCTGGGCTTCATTTTGTACAAATTTGTTTTTGGCCGTTTAACTTGTCCTGGTTTTGACAGACGCTGTGACCATCTGCCTGCAGGTTCCCAGGACTCAGACCAAACTCACTTCCATGCTGGAAAAGCTCGGAATGAAGTACGAAGGCCGACCTCACTCCGGGCTGGATGATTCCCGAAATATTGCTCGGATTGCTATACGGATGCTCCAGGATGGATGTGAGCTGCGAGTCAACGAGCGGCTGCATGCAGGGCAGCTGATGAACGTGCCCAATACCTCCCCACTGGAGAGTGCTCCTCCTCCCTATTCACCATGGCAGAAAATCTAGGCACCAACAGAATCCTGGGGGCGAACTGGATTCCAGTGAGCTCCAGTTGGTTTGAGGGAGCACGGCATTCTGACTATTTGCTGGCAGCTGCAAAACTTCGTTGTTTTTTTAGAAATTGTCTCGTTCAGGAGCACCAGCAGGATTTTGTGCTGTATTTTTCAATTCTGAGTCACAAGATTGCCTGTTTTCTTCCAACTTGTGCTATAATGCTTACTATACAGTGTTAAATGCTGGAAGGTGGGGGAAGGTGAGAATTGGCCAAGTTCAGCTTAATCCTTTTGAACCACACATCTGTGGGGTTTTTTAGTTTAAAAAAAACCCTACAAAAGCATTGTTATAGAATAGCCCAGCTTTGCCTTTTTGCATCTCTGGAGTTGTTGAAAATAATGTGAAACTGGGACCTTTAATCAAATGCTTATGTGATTTTTTTTTTAAAGAAAAACACTTTGTGTCCCTTAGTGAACAGTTTGACTCGCGCATCCTTATGCCACAAGAAGTCTCTATAACCTAAAGGAAGTCAGGTACCAGTTTTACGCAGTATTGAGTTTTATCTTGAACAGGGGTATTCTTGTTCGCCTCGCATTGGGCAGATGACCCCAGCATAGTTGTGGCCAATTTACCAAAATACTATACGGCCCAACCTTGTGGGATTTGGTCAGTTTAATGGGACAGAAAGCTTCAATGTGGTAACCATCTCTATCAAAGATGTGACGGCAACCTGCACATTGCATGGTCATTTTGCTTACTCCCCGCCACAAAGGAACATACTCTCTTCTCTCCCACACCTGTAATACACTTTGTTTGCTACAAATTGAATGCTTCTGGTATAAATTATATCCTAAAATCTTTGATACAATTTTATGCCAATTGTTTGAACATGTACACCTGACTGGCACATTAATACTGCAAGTGTTGGAGAGATTTAGACTAAAGATGCTTTAGATATTAGTTTACGTTTTTTATTACTCGCACACTTAATATTTATTTTTCCTTCACACATCCTTTGCCACATTTTAATATTTTACCCAACTTCTATAGATCTCCACTGACTGACTGAAAAAGCGAGTAAATTTCCTGTGACAAAGCCACTCCGCACTTGCACAAGAGCAGTGTAGGTTGACACGCCTTTCGACCTTTCCCGTCCTTCAGTTATCGTGTCTGAGAGCAGAAGCTCACAGGAGAGAGTCTGCACTGTGCTGCAAATGCAAATCACTTCACTTGTGCCTGCGTTAGCTGCATTAACTATAAAGGTAAATTCAGCTATTCCTCATTCTCAAAGAGAGCCATACACAAAGGGAGCAGGGTCAGAGATAAGGCGCACAACAACACTGTAGCACTGTTTCTCCAATCCACACTGTCTAAGCATGCCTCCCTGCTGGGAGTGCAGAATTTACCCTTTAATGTTGACTCATTTCTCCATGTGAAAGTTTGAATAGATTAGAACTTGTTACACCTGTTCAGTGCCTTTGTTTGGTTTTGTTAATTAAAGGCTCATTTTTAAAACAACACTTTTTTTTTTAACTCACTGTGTGTACTTTACTTCGGCCTCTGGTGAACACTTTTCATATTCGGTAGTTATAAAGAACCGGATAGCTGATATAAAATGGTGGTTCTCATCTGCCACCAGCTCTTCTGGTGTGACTGGCTGGAGCTTAACCTTGTAACATTGTACTGTTGTCAGAAATTTTTGTCGGGACAACCCAAGCAGGACTGAGCTCCTCTCATCACCTACTAGTGTTTCATGGAATGTCATTTTTGGACCAATGCAAACTGGCAAAATAATCCATGGTGCTTAGAATAATGTATATTTTTGCACAGTTCAGAGACACTGCAGATGTGCAGGGTTATAAGAGATCAATTTGGAGGGTGCGGGGGTGGAATTTGCAGTTCTTCATGGTCCAATAGGAACAATATCCATGAGTACTTTTCCTTTTATGGGCTTAATTTTGGTCAGGTGCTATTGCTCACTATCCCTTTTTTTTGGTCAGCTGGGTACCTGATACACATGAAGCTACTGAGAAACCTACACTGGTAGAATTTGTTTGCCCAATACAGAGTGTGGGAACACAGTCCACCTACCCAAATCCAGAGAGCTTAGGTTGCAGGCTGGCTGAGTCCCAACTATGCACAGGGTTCCTGCTGAAGTTTAACCATGCAGTTCACCAATGCAAAGCTCTGGTAAGCTTCCTGTTGCTTGTCCTGCTAGGAGCACCTTACCTGATAGGGCGTTGACTCGTAGGGCAACCAAGAGCAGAATAGGAAGAATCTCTGCACCCTGTGATAGTCCTACCCCTCCATGTTCTACTAGTGAGCTAGGCTGGTCGCCCAGTGCTCTACTATGAACTTGCCTGGGTCAGGTATCAAATTACTGAATCTACCATAGAGTGTTGGATAGGTTTTGAACTGCCCCTGCCAGAATTGTTGTCTTGGAGTCACCTCAACTCCAAAGTGACTGCCCCAAGGAGGAGATGCCCCTTGTCAAGTACCAAGCCCCATCCTGACCCTATTTAAATTTTTCTCATGTCAGTACTTGTTATAACTACCTTTTCATAGCCAATCTGTTGTGGTTTGGTTAAGGATAAAATAGTCCTGCATTGACCTAGCATATTTCCCCTGAAGGATGAATTTTCAAGCATTGCCCCTCCCTTGCAAGCTGAGGGAATAAATGCCCTTTCTATTGATGTATATTATCTGACTGTGTGCCAGTGCCTGTATATAAGTTGAGGGTAAGTTGACCACTCCCGGTACTTTGGGAATGAATAGTGGATAAACTTGTGGCCCTCCGTTCAGGGCATCAGTCACCCGTATGTTCGACTGTGTGATGCTGCTATAATCGACTTTCAGCAACAGACCAATCACATTTGCAACGTGGGTTTACACAGGGCCTTTAATGTAGCAAAAAGGTCCAAGTTGCATCACGCTTCAGGAGAAAAGACTAGAGTAGTAGGGGAACTGGTGAGGTTCCTGAAGTTGGACTTGGAGGTAGGTTTTAGGGAGGCTTTTGAAGGTGAGGCACGATGAAGCAAAGTGGAGGGGTTTAGGAAGGTAGTTCCACAATGTAGGAGTGAGATAGGGGAGCACACAGTGGACTAGAGTTGAAAGGTGCGAGCAGGGGTGTGTTTAGAGATAAGAGAGGAACAAAGCCATGGAGAGATTTACAAATAAAAGTGAGGATCATGAACTTGCTCTGAGAAATGGAAAACTATTGGAAGTTGGTAAGGAGAGGGTGATACTGGAGTGTGACTATGCAGAATATGATGCAGGTATTGGAGTTCTGGATGAGTTGCAGTTTCTGTAGGGTGGAGCTCAGGAGGAGCGTATTGGGAAAGTGTCCGCAGGTGATCAAGATATGAATGAAGGTTTCAGCAGTAGTAGAGGTGAATTGGGGATGGAGACAGAATATTTTGGAGGTGGAAGTAAGAAGTCTTTGTGATGGATTGGATGTGGAGTTTGAAGTTAATCATAAGGACATTGAGGTTGCATGCTGAGGTTAGCGTTTAAGTGGGAATACAAGCAGGGATTGGAATCAGGTGGGGGCTGAACACGATGGCTTCTGTCCTAACAGTGATGCACTGCAGAATGTTGTGGCTCCTCCATGACTTGATTTCAGACAACAAAACTAGTCAAGGTTGGTGCTGGTGAAGTAAAGCTGGTTATTTTCAATATGCATATAGAAGCTGACTCCCATACTCACGGATAATTTTGCTTGGGGCCGTTGGGGTTAGCATACAGAGGAAGAATTGGAGGGGTCAAAGAGACATGGGAGGAGAAGCCATTGCAGGAGATGTGCTGGCTGCTGGCTCCAGTAGGGATGGAACTGTGTAAGGGTAATAACTAAGAGGTGGAGCAAAGAGGAGAGGTGCCAGATGAGATGATGTGGTCAACCATGTCAATAAAAGAGAGAGGTTGAGGAGGGATAAGGCATCCGCCGCAGTCACAGTAATACAATGTTGATGGAACCCTGACCAGGTTGGAAGCCAGACTGAATGGATTTTAACAGGGAGAAGTGGGCGTAGCTATGAATTTGGATTATGGTGACATAATTCCAGAGCCTGAGCGAGATTTGAGATAGTTCAGTAGTTGCAGAGTATGAAGGATTCAAAGGCAGGCTCTTTAAGGAATGAGGTGATTTTTCAAGAGAGGGAGTAATTGAAGATAAAAGCAAGCATTGGGCTGAGTGGAAGGGGGGTGCAGTTGAATAGTTAGGAACTGAATTAGTTAAGGGGTCAATTAAGTTTGGTCTTTGTGGAGGAGATAAATCTGATGAGGGTTGGGGTCGAAAAATGTTAAGAGGTCAGCTACAGTTGGGGGTGATTGGGGAGGATGGAGGATCTGGAGGAGACCTTAGGCAGAAAGAAAGACAGACTTGCATTTATTTAGCATCTTTCACGACCTCCGGACATCACAAAGCACTTTACAGCCAATGAAGTACTTTAGAAGTGCAGTCATTGTTGTAATGTAGGATATGCAGCAGCCAATTTTGCACAACAAGGTCCCACGAACAGCAAAGTGATACTGACTAGATAATCTGTTTGTGATGTTGGTTGAGGGGTAAATAATGACCAAGACACTGGGAAAAGTCCCCTGCTCTTCGAAAGAGTGGCAGTGGATCTTTTACGTCCACCTGAGAGCAGACGGGGCCTCGGTTTAACGTCTCATCCGAAAGACAGTGCAGCATTCCCTCAGTACTGGATTTTGTGCTCAAGTCAATTATGGGGATTAGAGGCCATTTGAATAAGCCAATTTTTTTTACAATTTCTATTTTGCAAAATGGTGTAACTGTGATTTGGAGCAGGTTTGATGCAGCTGAGGCCAGGCCACTGCTCTACAAGCAAAGGATAAATTTCTTGGATTTATCAGAGGAGCTGTGTCCACAATGGGATCTCCCCACCTGAGAGGCAGTAACTGTAATCTGTAATATGCTTTCTCCAGATTTAGAGCCAGCACTGGTTCCACTGCCTGCTCTGCAACTGACCATTAACAGTCAACAGTTTAATCTGATTCTGCTCGTGAGCAGCTCATGGATTTCAAAATCAGTTGCCTGAGTCATAAGGTTGTGGGTCAAGTCCCACTCCAGTGACTTGAGCATAACATCTAGACAAGACATCTACAACAGTGACAATTTCAAAAGTACTTCATTGGCTATAAAGTGCTTTGGGGCGTCTTGAAGTTGTGAATGGCACTATATAAATGCAAGTCTTTCTTAATGTTTAGTATGCAGTAATCCATCATCACTGGCAACGGTCCATTTTCCACTCTACAGCAAACATTCATGTTGTAAGAAAGGACACCGTGTAACCATTGATGTATTATAATATATGCAGCAGTTCCAAAGAAAGCCTCAAGCAACACGTTTGCCTCTCTCAAGAACTCGTCCAGCTTTCCTTTGAATGCTTCCAGCAAATCCCCACTCATTGCATATGCCACCAACATATTATCTATATTCTTTCACCATCTTAAGATCACTCGTCCATAATTTACTATATACTGGTTAAAAACAATGAGCTAATTACTCGGACTAGATGATATTTGAATATGCCAATTAAACTTATTTTTGCTGGGGGAAAGACCGAGAGAAGATTTGAGCCAGCTCAGTATGTTGTGAACCAGTGATGTACACTAAAGCTACTTCTAAACAAGCTGCAGTGTCCCTGCCAAGACATCACTGGTGATGAGGTTGTAGCAAGTTAGAATTGGGAGTATTTATCTCTTAACGTCTTTTATGTTAATTGCATAGGCAAGAAATTAAAATGATTCTGGCCTTTGCTGTATGTTTGGGAAGCGCAGTCTTTTTCTGTGTTGATCATTGAGTGTCAGTTTGGTTTATTTGGTAGCACCTTTGGTGGTGGGGACAAATCTCACTCCAGGACTTGAGCTCATAATATGGGTTGACATGCCAGTACCGTACTCGGAGTGCTGCACTGTTAGAGGTGCTGTCTGTTGGGTGAGACGTCAAACCGAAACCGAGACCTTGTCTACCTGTTCGGGTGGAAAACAAGATCTTTGTGGTGCAATTTTGAAATAAAATAGGGGGTTCACGCAGTGTCCTGGCGAACATTCCTCCCTTAACCAACATCAAGAAAAACAGAATAGAAGGGTATTCATCTCATTTGCTACTTGTAGATCTTCCTCTTTGACTGCTGCATTTGTTGACATAACAACAGTGATTGAACTTCAGAAGTAATTCATTAGCTGTGAAGCACTTTCGAATGTTTCTTAGAGATGTGATAAGGTGCTATATAAATACAAGTCTGTCTTTAAAAGTTTATAGTATAATGAGTATGTATAGTATTGTACAGCATGCATTCTGCAGAATTTCCCATTTCTAAATTGCATTTTTATTTCACCACATTCTGTGGGTTGGAGGTGCACTGGTCCTAGGCCTTTGCCGTTGCTGCTTTGTAATCATCTGATGGGAGCTGCTTGAGTGAGAGTCGCTGTATTTGGTTCTTATTGGAGGTAGTGCACCTCCCCCATTAGTCTTGTATCTGCCCCATTGGTCTGGCCTGCCCTGGCACCTATCCCAGTGGTGTGGCTGCCACTTGTTATGGTGTTGTGGCACCTATCCCGGTGATTTGGCAACTATCCCAGTGGTGTGGCTGGCACCTGTTCCAATAGTTTTGCACCTATTACGGTGATTTGGCATCTATCCATTATTCCTATCGCAAAATCTGGGCCATTATATCCAACTAGATGTGTTTGGCTCAGTGGTAGCACTCTTCACTACTAAGTTAAAATGCTGTGGGTTCAAGCCCCACTCTGATGTCTTGAGTAAATAATGTAGGCTGACACTTCAGTGCAGTACTGAGGGAGTGCTGCATTGTTGGGGGTGCCGTCTTTCAGATGTGATGTTAAACTGAGCTGCCTGTTTAGGTGGATAAAGATGCCATGATACTATTCGAAGAAGGATTGGGGAGGTGTCCTGGCCAACATTTTTCCCACAACCAACACCAAAAAACAGATTATCTGGTCATTTATCTCATTGTTGTTAGTGGGATCTTGCTGTACACAAATTGGCTGCTGCGTTTCCCCACATTACAACAGTGACTACACTTCAAAAGTACTTAATTGGCTGTAAAGTGCTTTGGGATGTCCTGACTCCTGAGGTTGTGAAAGGCGCTAAATAAATGCAAGTTCTTTCTCCCTTTTATTGAACTTGCCACGAAGAGCATGTTGCAGTAATGGCATCAGATGAGTATAAATAGAATCATTGCAGGTCTCTTTGCTCTTTGAATGTTTTTACAACACCACCTGCTATTACAACAGACCCAATAAATTACACCCAACTACAGGTGCTGCATTCCATTGAGGTCTCAGTTCCAGTTGGACCTTTAGTTTCTCGAGAGTTTCACTGAAGATGTTTTACTCAATTGTTTATAAATAGATTTTAACATTTCTTTTTTCCCCCTGACAGACTAGTAACTTTTTCTTGTTTAAAGTACAATGAACACTGGATTTCATTCCTTAGTTGCTCAGTGGGTAAGTTAATTAACCCTAACTCTACCTCTAACCCTATCCCTAGGTTCTAATTCTAACTCCAGCCCTAACCCTAACTTTAATCCTAACTCCAGCCCTGTAGGCTCTAATTCTAGTTCTAACCCTTTCTGTGACCCCCAACCTCACAGGTTCTAATTCTGTAGGTTCTTCCGCCATTTGGTTTGCTTTCACCCGCTGGGAAGCAACATTTTTTTAAATTTGTTCCTGGGATGTGGGCGCCGCTGGCAAGGCTAGCATTTATTGCCCATCCCTAATGGTATGGTGACATGGCTATCCCAGTCTTAAAACTACGGGATAGAAATTAGTTTCGGGCGGTAGCAGAAAACGGGTGATAGCGAGTCAGCAGCCCATTTTACGTCCCACCCGGTTTCCTTTTCCATTGAAAACGAATTGGTTGGCGTGTATAATGGGCTGCCGATTCGCAACTGCCCAAGGTGAATTTCTACCCCTTTAGGCCCAGTGAGGGAAAGCAGGAGAAAACTTCGGACCAGCTCTAAAGAGAGAAAGAGACAGGAAGAGAGGTGAGAACAATATTATGAATGCCCCTTGGCTGCCCCCTGCAACGTAGGCCATGTGCTGGATATAGTTTGTCACTAGCTTGTTCTTGGCATCTCAGACTCCATCGCCCTCAACTAAAAATCATTCGATCTAGGATTCATTCACTGTTGAATATTCCTATTGTGTGTGTTGTATTGTCCCATTTGACGTGTATAGTTCTATTACTGCCTTTTGCTGATAAAATACTGCAATGGATTGAATACAGCTGTCATCCCAGGCGCCAAGGTTCACTCAGTTCTCCGAGCTTCCGTTGTGTAACGTGTTCATATAAGAACCACCATTTTAAAATCTGATCAACACGTAAAGATGCCAGCAGTTTTTTTTCTCTGGAGTGAGTTGAAGTGAAAACCATTTAATGCTCGGCTCTTAACCCAAGAGGCTCCAACAGTCTACAGGACTGTGCAGAGAGACGAGTGTTCGAGTCTGTTTTGGGAGCTGCTTTTGTTCACTGCTGTGGGGCGACTGACTGACCCAGTTTTATCCTGGACTTCAAGGCAATTGGAATTTTCACCTAAGTGAAAGAAAATAAAAGATCAACTATCTGTTAACAGATGTAAACACAGAAGTTAATATTAAACCCTTGTTGCACCCATTCAGTCAACATAGGATCATCATTATCAGCAGGCATAGAAACTGCAGTCAATGTAATGACTCCTTTTTAGAAAGGTTAGTTGTGTGAGACAGCAGTGACCTCGAGCATGCTTGCTTTGTTGGGTTAATCCAGAAATTGATAAAACCTTAAAGTGGTAGTGTAATATTCGGTCCCCAGTATATCAAGTTCATTTCATTTTAGAGTTTGCAGATTAACAAATGCTGATTCACAACTTTTGTAATGAGCCAAAAACAAAGATATTTATGGCAAATTTAGTGAGGCTGCAGTTCCGGAGCGGAGATTCGTTAATCAAGATCTATCTCCGCCTCGTACTCCTGTCTAACATGACTCTTCTCCAGGAGCATAGCCTCACTGAATTTTCTCCTTGTAACCCTCACAAAATAAGATATTTGTTCATTGACTTGACCTTTGAATGGTTTCCATTATTTTATGTGGTACTGAAGATTTGTCACACTTTTCAAACATAGACACTGTGGAACTCCTCCAGTGAGTGGTGATTGTAGTCATTACCCTGACAATCTCTTTACTCATCTCCTTCAGCACCCTGGGATAATGTCATCTGACCTAGAGGATTGGTTCATCTTCAAGTCCCTCATTTGTAGCACTCTCGCCTCCAAGTCAGTAGGTTGTGGGGTCAAGCTTTATTAAAGAGACTTGATCCCATAATCTAGGCTGACACTCCACTGCAGTACTGAGCGAGTGCTACACTGTCGGAAGTGCAGTCTTTCAGATGAAACTTTTAAACCAAGACCTTGCCTGCCCTTTTAGATGGACATAAAAGATCCCACTGTACTGTAAAGGAATTGCAGGGGAATTCTCTCCAGTCTCCTGGCCAATATTTGCCTCTCAACCAACATCACTAAAAACAGATTATTTGGATTTGTGGGATGTGCACTAATCAGATGCCATGTTTTCCTACATTACAACAGTAACTACACTTCCAAAATACTAATTGACCAAAGCACTTTGGGACATCCTGAGGTTGTGAAAGTTGCAATATGAATGCACATAAAAGATTCCATGACACATTTCTGAAGATCAGGAAGTAAACAAATCTCCAGGGGTCATCACAGCCCATATGATATTCTCTACGATCCCATATGTGTGACTTTTATGATTAAATTCCTGAATAAAAGTCATAAAATAACGAGGCAGTGTACAGAAAACCAGAGACTGTGATAAACCAATGAGCAGTGTGCAGCCCTCACAGATTGACATTTAACGCACTGAGTCTCTGCCTCATACCTTCATTTATCTTTTGTTCGCTGCTGTTTGTGTTCCCCTTTATTTTAAATGCTGCTGCTGGGATGCTCGCGGATCCTGTTGAATATTTCTCTGGTGTTATTTTCTGTACCAAAAGGGAACAAGAAAACCCACAGTTCTAAAGCAACAATACAAGAAAATCCTAAATTGTTGAGAGAACTCTAAATATGAATGACCGGCTATAAGAGAAGACAAACTAGGTAAAATAGGTAATAAATATATATACAAAACTATCTCTGTAGTAGGTGTAGGGGTTAATAAGAGTGACATCAGCCTCTGAGTGTTGCGACAATCAGGAATCAGCAAAGGGCTGTGGGAAGATGTAAGAAAGGAATGGTGTCGGCTAGTCTGGGTGTAGAAGGGGAGTCTAAGGGGTGATTAGCTCTCTCTGTAGTACTGTAATAAATATCGAAGAGAGAAAGGTAAGTGAAGGCTACGTCAGAAAGCCATGGTCACTCGTGTAGAGAGAACAATAACCAGAGAATAGCAGTAGTACGCATGCATACTTGAGGGAAGGGAGCAGTAACATCACTTGAGTTCCTAATCTCAGCCGAGTCGCCTAGGGAGGCATATCCTCACAGGGAGGAAGGAAATGAAGCTGAGCTGAGTCAACCCACACTTCACACTTCTCTAATAGCTGGCACAACTGCAGCATAAGCAGAGACCAAAAAACAGATTACTTGCCCTTACTCATGGTGTGGGAGAGAGCGAATAAAGATTGTGAACAATACAGTTAAATACTCAATAACCGAAAAGAAATGCCAAGAGATTAATATTTTTACACGAGTCGAACAGTAGTTGCAGTAAACAGCGATTGGACTTTTCCCAGATTCAAGTCCCAGTCTTCACTGATTATCACAGGTTGGCCAGTCCCAGCGAAGTTGCTCAGGGCAATGATTGACAAAATAATCAGCCAAGGGACCAGAAAGGCCTTCCCCTCCCAGGTAATGATTGCTTTAGGTGGCCTAACTGCAGAGCTACATTGAAAGTCTCTGTGTTGGCATCTCCAGGCTAGATCACCTTCCTGAGCAGGGGAAGACATTGTGAATCAGTGCAAATTACTTTAGAATTAAATAGGAATGCAGTGTAAAAAAAAAAAATATATATAATTTTTTCAGAAGGGTGAGTTCCCATCAGGGTGACTGACAGCATCCAGCAAATCACTTACCAACTCATTGCCAACAATCCATCTCCTTCCTGCGATCGAATGGGTGTCTAAATACCTAGCAAGGAAAGAAAGGGCCTGCTGAGTGTTTAGTATAATGTGAGATGTTGTCTTACCCATTGCCATTTAATGTACATTTTAATATTTTCATTTAACATAGAAGGTCTTCTGGAAAATGCAACCAATTGAGAATTTGAAAGCTCTCTTTTTTGGGACTCGACTAGTAATGAACCCACAGCCAATGCGTTGTAGTTCAGCAATAATCATAGAATCTTAGAATTGTATAGCACAGCAGGAGGCCATTCGACCCATCGTGCTTGTACTGACTCTTTGAGCTATCCAATTAGTCCCACTCCCCTTCTCTTTCCCCATAGCCCTACAAATTTTCCTTTTCAAGTATATTTCCAATTCCCTTTTGAAGTTATTATTGAATCTGCTTCTACCACTTTTTCAGGCAGTGCATTCCAGATCATAACATGTGTTTTAAAAAAAAAAAAGTTGTCCTCATCTTCCCCCCCCCTGGAATTTTTTGCCAATCATCTTAATTATGTGTCATCTGGTTACCGACCCTCCTGCTAGTGGAAATATTTTCTCATTTACTCAATCAAAACCCCTCTTAATTTTGAACACCTTTTATTAAATTTGCCCTTAACCTTCTCTGCTCTAAGGAGAACAATCCTAGGTAATGTACTGTGTATAGACACTGTTCTCTGCAGCGTGAGTCCCGAAGGCTGTGTTGCCCGCTCGGTGCCAGGGTAAAGGACATCTCCTCTGGGCTGGAGAGGAACTTAGAGTGGGAGGGGAAAGATCCAGTTGTCGTGGTCCATGTATGTACCAACAACATAGGTAGGACAAAGAAAGAGGTTCTGCTGAGGGAGTATGAGCAGCTAGGGGCTAAATTAAAAAGCAGAACCACAAAGGTAATAATCTCTGGATTACTACCTGAGCCACGTGCAAATTGGCATAGGGTAAATAAGATCAGAGAGATGAACGAGTGGCTCAAAGATTGGTGTGGGAGAAATGGGTTTCGATTCCTGGGGCACTGGCACCAGTACTGGGCTAAGAAGGAGCTGTTCCGTCGGGACGGGCTTCATTTGAACCAGGCTGGGACCAGTGTCCTGGCGAATCAAATAACTAGGGCTTTAAACTAAATAGTGGGGGGGGGGGGAGGGATACGCTGAACGGAAATTAAAAAGTCAAAGAAAAATGAGAAGGCAAAAGTGCAGGGTAGTGATAGGGGTAATGATAACCAGAGTGTGACAGGAAGGGACAGAGCGTAAACACATAAGAGTGCATCAGAATGAGGGAGTCAGAGTAGGGTAAAATGGTAAAAAGACAAAATTAAAAGCTCTATATCTGAACGCACGCAGCATTCGTAACAAGATAGATAAGTTGACAGCACAAATAGAAATAAATGGGTATGATCTGATAGCCATTACAGAGACGTGGTTGCGAGGTGACCAAGGCTGGGAACTGAATATTCAGGGATATTTGCCATTTCGTAAGGATAGGCAGAAAGGAAAAGGAGGTGGTGTAGCTCTGTTAATAAGGGATGAGATCAGTGCAGTAATGAGAAATGATATTGGCCTAGAAGATCAAGACGTAGAATCAGTTTGGGTGGAGATAAGAAATAATAAGGGTAAGAAGTCACTGGTGGGAGTGTCTACAGGCCCTCAAACAGTAGCCACACTGTAGGACAGAGTATAAATCAAGAAATAATAGGAGGCTTGTAAGAAAGGTACGGCTATAATCATGGGAGATTTTAATCTTCATATTGATTGGACAAAGTAAATTGGCAAAGGTAGACTTGAGGAAGAGTTCTTAGAGTGTATGCAGGATGGTTTCTTGGAACAGTATGTTGTGGAACCAACCAGGGAGCAGACTATTTTAGATCTGGTAATGTGTAACGAGGCTGGATTAATTAATGATCTCAAAGTGAAGGATCCGCTTGGGAAGAGTGATCATAGCATGGTAGAATTTCAAATTCATTTTGAGGTTGAGAAAGCTAGGTCTCAAACTAGTGTCCTGAACTTAAACAAAGGTAATTACAAAGGTATGAAGGCAGACTTGGTTAAAGTGGACTGGGAAAATATATTACAGGATAAGACTATAGAAAAGCAGTGGCAAACATTTAAGGAGATATTTCATAACTCTCAGCAAAGATATATTCCAGTGAGAAAGAAAGACCTTAAGAGAAGGATGAACCATCCATGGCTAACTAAGGAAGTAAAGGATGGTATCAAATTGAAAACAAAAGCATACAATGCTGCGAAGAATAGTGAAAGGCCAGAGGATTGGGAAAATTTAAAAAACCAGCAAAGGATGACTAAAAAAATGATAAAGAGAGAGAAGATAGCTTATGAGAGTCAGCTAGCAAGAAATATAAAAACAGACAGTATGAGCTTCTACAGGTATATTAAAAGGAAGCAAGTAGCTAAAGTAAACGTTGGTCCCCTAGAGGATGAGTCTGGGGAATTAATAATGGGAAACAGGGAAATGGCGGAGACTTTGAACAAATATTTTGTATCGGTCTTCACGGTAGAAGACACTAAAAGCATCCCAATAATGGATAATCAAGGGGCTATTGGGGTGGTGGGGGGGGGGGGGAATTTAAAACAATCATTATCACTAGAGAAAAAGTACTAGGCAAACTAATGGGACTAAAGGTGGACAAGTCCCCTGGACCCGATGGCCTGCATCCTAGGGTCTTAAAAGAGGTGGCTGCAGAGATAGTGGATGCATTGGTTGTAATCTACCAAAATTCCCTGGATTCTGGAGAGATCCCAGCGGACTGGAAAACCGCAAATATAACGCCCCTATTTAAGAAAGGAGGGAGACAAAGCAGGCAACTATAGACCAGTTAGCCTAACATCTGTCATTGGGAAAATGCTAGAGTCTATCATTAAGGAAGTGGTAGCAGGACATTTAGAAAATCATAATATAGTCAAGCAGAGTCAGCATGGTTTTATGAAAGGGAAATCATGTTTGACAAATTTGCTGGAGTTCTTTGAGGATGTAACGAGCAGGGTGGATAAAGGGGAACCAGTAGATGTAGTGTATTTGGATTTCCAGAAGGCATTCGATAAGGTGCTACATAAAAGGTTACTACACAAGATAAGAGCTCACAGGGTGGGGGTAATATATTAGCATGGATAGAGGATTGGCTAACTAACAGAAAACAGAGAGTCGGGATAAATGGGTCATTTTCAGGTTGGCAAACTGTAACTAGTGGAGTGCCGCAGGGATCAGTGCTGGGGCCTCAACTATTTACAATCTATATTAATGACTTGGATGAAGGGACTGAGTGTAATGTAGCCAAGTTTGCTGATGATGCACAGATAGGTGGGAAAGCAAATTGTGTGGAGGACGCAAAGAATCTCCAAAGGGATATAGATAGGCTAAGTGAGTGGGCAAAAATCCGGCAGATGGAATTTAATGTGGGAAAATGCGAGGTCAAATTTGGTAGGAAAAATAAAAAAGCAAATTATTATTTAAATGGGGACAGATTACAAAATGCAGAGGTACAGAGGGATCTGGGGGTCCTTGTACATGAATCACAAAAAGTTAGCATGAAGGTACAGTAAGTAATTAGGAAGGCAAATGGAATGTTAGCCTTTATTGTAAAGGGAATGGAGTATAAAAGTAGGGAAGTCCTGTTACAACTGTACAGGGCGCTGGTGAGACCACACCTGGAGTACTGTGTACAGTTTTGGTCTCCTTATTTAAGGAAGGATATACTTGCATTGGAGGCAGTTCAGAGAAGGGTCGCGAGGTTGATTCCAGAGATGAAGGGGTTGTCTTATGAAGAAAGATTGAGCAGGTTAGGCCTATACTCATTGGAGTTTAGAAGAATGAGAGGGGATCTTATTGAAATATATAAGATTCTGAAGGGGCTTGACAGGGTAGATGCAGAGAGGATGTTTCCCCTCGTGGGGGAATCTAGAACTAGGGGGTATAATTTCAGAATAAGGGGGAAACCCTTTTAAATCAGAAATGAGGAGGAATTTCTTCTCTCAGAGGGTCATGAATCTTTGGAATTCTCTTCCCCAGAGAGCTGTGGTGGCTGGGTCATTGAATATATTTAAGGTGGAGAGAGACAGATTTTTGAACGATAAGGGAGTCAAGGGTTATGGGGAGCGGGCAGGGAAGTGGAGTTGAGGCCAAGATCAGATCAGCCATGATCTTATTGAATGGCGGAGCAGGCTCGAGGGGCCAAATGACCTAGTCCTGCTCCTACGTCTTATGTATATAAAATGATACAGCACAGAAGCCCATTGGGCCCATCGTACCTGTGCCAGCTCATTGAAAGAGCTATACAATTCGTCCCACGCCCAGTTCTTCCCCAATAGGCCTGTAAATTATTGCTTTTCAAGTATTTATCCAATTCCCTTTTGTAAGTTATTATTGAATCTGCTTCCACCACCCATTCAGGCAGTGCATTCCAGATCCTAACAACTTGCTGTGTAAATTTTTTTCCTCATGTCGCTTCAGGTTCTTTTGCCAATTACCGTAAATCTATGTCCTCTGGTTAACAACAATGTTCCCTGTAATTTTATTTTGGTGCATGGTCCCTTTAACAGGCTGCACGGCCCATTCAAATTTTCGCGCATGCGTGGTTTCTTGCATTGAAAAGCCAGTGAGCGGCCTGCGTGGGACCTTAAGACTGCTACGGGGCTACACAGCTTAGCGGGAATGTTGGTTACCAACCCTTTTGTCACTGGAAACAGTTTCTCCTTACTTACTCTTCAATATTTTGGAACATCTCTATCAAATCTCCCCTTAAACTTATCTGCTTTAAGGAGAATAACCCCAGTTTCTCTAGTCTGTCCACGTAACTGAAGTCTTTCATCCCTGATACCATTCTAGTAAGTCTCCTCTGCACCCTCTCTAAGGCCTTGACATCCTTCTAAAGTCTGGTGTCCAGAATTGGCCACAATACTCCAGCTGGGGCCTAACCTGTGTTTTATAAAGGTTTAGTATAACTTCCTTGTTCTCACCCTGGGATCATCTTCGTGAATCTCTCCTGCACCTCTCCACAGCTGTGACATCCTTCCTAAAGTAAGGCGTCCAGAACTGGACTCCGTGTTCTGCGGATGTTCTCCTGATCGTCTGCAGTAACAGGCAGTAGAACTGCGTTTTCACAATTTCTCCTGGATTTTCACAGTAATTCTGTTGAAGTTACGATAGACGAGTAGAAATTCACCCTCAATATTCTAACTGTGCCCTAACTGGGTAACGGGAGGGGGGGAAAGGGAGCGCGGTAACGGAGGGGGGCTGGGGGAGAGCGCGGTAACCTGGGTAACTGGGTGTGGGGGGGGAGCGTGTTAATCCAGGTAAAGTGGGGGGGGGGGGGAGGGGGAGAGCGAATGCGGTAACCCCGATAAGGGGGAAGAGGGAGAGCGGTAACCCGGGTATTGGGGGGGGGCGGGGGGAGAGAGGGGGAGAGCCGTGACCCAGGTAAGGGGGTCCGGGAGAGGGAGTGCGGTAAAGGGCTGGGGTGGTAGAGAGGGACTGTGGTAAGCTCTTTACCAAGGAAGAAGATGTTGAAAGAGGAGGTAGTTGAGGTACTGGATGGGATACAAATTGATAAAGAGGAGGTACCAGAAAGGCTGGCTGTACTTAAAGTTGATAAGTCACCAGGACTGGATGGGATGCATCCTAAGATGCTGAGGGAAGTTAATGTGGAAATCGCGGAGGTACTGGCCATAATCTTCCAAACCTTGAAACTTTCAGATTGTCGTAAAAACACATCTGGTTCACTAATGTCCTTTAGGGAAGGAAATCTGCCGTCCTTACCTGGTCTGGCTTTTATGTGACTCCAAACCCACAGCAATGTGGTTGACTCTTAACTGCCCTCTGAAATGGCCTAGCAAGCCACTCAGTTGTAACAAACCGCTACAAAACACAATAATAAGAATGAAACCGGACGGACCACCCGGTATCGACCACCCAGCATCGACCTCGGCACCGGCTATGGACACGACACTGCAAAGTCCTCATCTGGGGACTTGTGCCAAAATTGGGAGAGCTGTCCCACAGACTAGTCAAGCAACAGCCTGACATAGTCATACTCACAGTATCATACCTTTCAGCCAATGTCCCAAACTCCTCCATCACCATCCTTGGGTATGTCCTGTCCCACCGGCAGGACAGACCCACCAGGGGTGGCGGCACAGTGGTATACAGTCGGGAAGGAGTGTCCCTGGGAGTCCTCAACATTGGCTCCGGACCCCATGAAGTCTCATGGCTTCAGGTCAAGCATGGGCAAGGAAACCTCCTGCTGATTACCACCTACTGCCCTCCCTCAGCTGATGAATCAGTCCTCCTCCATGTTGAACACCACTTGGAAGAAGCACTGAGAGTAGCAAGGGCACAGAATGTACTCTGGGTGGGGGACTTCAATGTCCATCACCAAGAGTGGCTCGGTAGAACCACTACTGCCTGAGCTGGCCGAGTCCTGAAGGACATAACTGTCAGTCTGGGCCTGCGACAGGTGGTGAGAGAACCAACACGAGGGAAAAACCTACTTGACCTCGTCCTCACCAATCTACCTGTCACAGATGCATCTGTCCATGACAGTATTGGTAGCAGTGACCACCGCACAGTCATTGTGGAGACGAAGTCTTCACACTATTGACATCCTCCATCGTGTTGTGTGGCACAACCACTGTGCTAAATGGGATAGATTCAGAACAGATCTAGCAGCTCAAAACTGGGCATCCATGAGGCGCTGTGGGCCATCAGCAGCAGCAGAATTGTATTCCACCACAATCTGTAACCTCATGGCCCGGCATATCCCTCACTCTACCATTACCATCAAGCCAGAGGACCAACCCTGGTTCAATAAGGAGTGTAGAAGAGCATGCCATGAGCGGCACCAGGCATACCTAAAAATTAGGTGCCAACCTGGGGAAGCTGCAACATAGGACTACTTGCATGCTAAAAAGCGGAAGCAGCATGCTATAGACAGGGCTAAGCGATCCCACAATCAACGAACGGATCAGATCAAAGCTCTGCAGTCCTGCCGCATCCAGTCGTGAATGGTGCTGGACCATTAAACAACTAACGGGGGGAGGAGGAGGCTCCAAGAATATCCCCATCCTCAATGATGGTGGAGCCCAGCATGTGAGTGCAAAAGACAAGGCTGAAGCGTTTGCAACCATCTTCAGCCAGAAGTGCCGAGTGGATGATCCATATTGGCCTACTCCTGAGGTCCCCACCATCACAGAATCCAGTCTTCAGCCAATTTGATTCACTCCACGTGATATCAAGAAACGGCTGAGCACACTGGACACAGCAAAGGCTATGGGTCCCACCAACATCCCGGTTATCATGCTGAAGACTTGTGCTCCAGAACTAGCCGCGCCCCTAGCCAAGCTGTTCCAGTACAGCTACAACACTGGCATCTATCCGACAATGTGGAAAACTGCCCAGGTATGTCCTGTCCACAAAAAGCAGGACAAATTCAACCCAGCCAATTACCGCCCCATCAGTCTACTCTCAATCATCAGCATAAAGATATGAAGGTGTCATCTACTGTGCTATCAAGCGACACTTACTCACCAATAACCTGCTCACTGATGCCCAGTTTGGGTTCCGCCAAGACCACTCGGCTCCCGACCTCATTACAGCCTTGGTCCAAACATGGACAAAGGAGCTGAATTCCAGAGGTGAGTTGAGAGTGACTGCCCTTGACATCAAGGCAGCATTTGACCGACTGTGGCATCAAGGAGCCCTAGTAAAACTGAAGTCAATGGGAATCGGGGGGAAAACACTCCACTGGCTGGAGTCATACCTAGCACAAAGGAAGATGGTTGTGGTGGTTGAAGGTCAATCATCACAGCCCCAGGACATTGCTGCAGGGGTTCCTCAGGGCAGTGTCCTAGGCCCAACCATCTTCAGCTGCTTCATCAATGTCTTTCCCTCCAACATAAGGTCAGAAATGGGGATGTTCGCTGATGACTGCACAGTGTTCAGCGCCATTCACAACTCCTCAGATAATGAAGCAGTCCATGCCCGCATGCAACAAGACCTGGACGACGTTCAGGCTTGGCTGATAAGTGGCAGGTAACATTCACGCCACAGAAATGCCAGGCAATGACTATCTCCAACAAGCGAGAATCTAACCACCTCCCCTTGACATTCAACGGCATTATCATCGCCGAATCCCCCACCATCAACATCCTGGGGGTCACCATTGACCAGAAACTTAACTGGACCAGCCACGTAAATACAAGAGCAGGTCAGAGGCTAGGCATTCTGTGGCGAGTGTCTCACCTCCTGACTCCCCAAAGCCTTTCCGCCATCTACAAGGCACAAGTAAGGAGTGTGATGGAATACTCTCCACTTGCCTGGATGACTGCAGCTCCAACAACACTCAAGAAGCTAGACACCATCCAAGACAAAGCAGCCCGCTTGATTGGCACCCCATCCACCACCTTAAACATTCACTCCCTCCACCACCGGCGTACCGTGGCTGCAGTGTGTACCATCTACAAGATGCACTGCAGCAACTCGCCAAGGCTTCTTCAGCAGCACCTCCCAAACCCTCGACCTCTTCCACCTAAAAGGACAAAGGCAGCAGGCGCATGGGAACACCACCACCTCCAACTTCCCCTCCAAGTCACACACCATCCTGACTTGGAAGTATATCGCCGATCCTTCATCATCGCTTGGTGAAAATCCTGGAACTCCCTCCCTAACAGCACTGTGGGAGTACCTTCACCACACGGACTGCAGTGGTTCAAGAAGGCGGCTCACCACCACCTTCTCGAGGGCAATTAGGGGTGGGCAATACATGCTGGCCTTGCCAGCGACGCCCACAACCCATAAAAGGAATTTTTTTAAATACAGGGGTGGTGCCAGAGGACTGGAGAATTGCAAATGTTACACCCTTGTTCAAAAAAGGGTGCAAGGATAAACCCAGCAATTACAGGCCAGTCAGTTTAACCTTGGTAGTCGGGAAGCTTTTAGAAATTAAGTGTGGATTAATTAAGGAAAGCCAGCATGGATTTGTTAAAGGCAAATTGTGTTTAACTAACTTGATCGAGTTTTTTGATGAGGTAACAGAGAGGGTTGATGAGGGCAATGCGGTTGGCGTGGTGTACATGGATTTACAAAAGGCGTTTGATAAAGTGCCACATATTAGGCTTGCCAACAAAGTTGAAGCCCACGGAATAAAAGGAACAGTGGCAGCATGGATACAAAATTGGCTAAGTGACAGGAAACAGAGTAGTGGTGAGCGGTTGTTTATTGGACTGGAGGAAAGTATACAGTGGTGTTCCCCCAGGGGTCGGTACTAGGACCACTGCTTTTCTTGATATATATTAATAACTTGGGCTTGGGTGTACTGGGCACAATTTCAAAATTTGCAGTTGATACAAAACTTGGAAGTATAGTGAACAGTGAGGAGGATAGTGATAGAGTTCAGGAAGACATAGACAGGCTGGTGAAATGGGCGGACATGTTTGCAAATTCATATTCATATACTGCAAGGGGAGATTTGATTGAGGTGTTCAAAATCATGAAGGGTTATGGTAGAGTAAATAAGGAGAAACCGTTTCCAGTGGCAGAAGGGTCAGTAGCCAGAGGACACAGATTTACGGTAATTGGCAAAAGAACCAGAAACATTTTTTTAGGCAACGAGTTGTTATGATCTGGAATGCCTTCAAGGGTGGTGGAAGCAGATTCAATAGTAAATTTCAAAAGGGAATTGGATATATATACTTCAAAAGGAAAAAAATTGCTGGGCTATGGGGAAAGAGCAGGGTATAGCTCTTTCAAAGAGCTGGCATGGGCACAAAGAGCCGAATGGCTCCTTCCGTGCTATATCGTTCTATGATTCTATGATGCTGTCCTTTATCAATATACTTAATTATTTCCTCAAATAAATTTGTCAGACACAACTTACCCATGTCTTTCTAGCTGACTATTAATTTTGTCCCAATATATGCCAATTAATGGGAACATTGCATAACTTAATTATAGACCATTACAAACTTTATATAAGGTCCTGAAAGCATCGTGGAATGTACTATACAGGCCACAGAAGCAAAAAGCTTGGATTCCCCGAAACTAAAGAGGACTGTGCGTCAATATATTCTGGGCTATTTAATTACTGGGCCTGCCTGTCCCCTCCCAGTGATGGTCACCAATCGAGTGACTGATGATGACTTGGCATCAATAAAACTTTATCTTGCTATGCTTGGTTCAACTTGTAATAACTCATATTTATAGGGCAGTAATGCTTAATAGCTTAAACAAAACATATAAAACTCATCAGTCATCCATTGGTTGGATTGTTAACGATCGTTGGAGGTGGTTGGGGTAAATTAGGAGTAGGTCCCCTTCTTTGCTGAATTGTGCCTGAGTTCAGTTGTTAAGTAGCTGAGCGCAGATGGCGCTGGATTATTTGAAGTCATTCTGTGAGTACTCAACCAAACCAGTAGGTGGGGCACTTTACTAACGGGAGAAGCTGAAGCATTGGCTGCTGTCCCCAGTCTGATGTTAGCGCTCGAATCTACAGAACCTGCAGTCGAATTCTAGCGCACTGCATAGTTTGCTCATATTTAAAGGAGCTGGATAGTTCCGCCAACTCTCTGAGGCATTTAAGTTGTTACTGGAACAGGCGCAGCGTTTAAAAAACACAAACAAAATCAGAAAAAGCCGGAAACACTCAACAGGTCAGGCAGCATCTTTGTTTTGGATATGGGTCCTTCTTCAAAACTGAAACATGGGTCCACACTCGATACAATAACAGGTCTCATCTCTTCACAGCTACTGACTGACCTGCTAAGTGTTTCCAGCATCTTTTGTTTCAGATTTCCACCATTTGCAGTTTTTTTTGTTCATTATAAACTGCAAATTGCATTTTATATAGCACAACCCATATGATGAAGGAGGGCCACCCACACCCACCAGACCCGAGTATCCTGCTGGTTATCACCTAGCATTCAGAGCCGGAGTTCCGGTTACTTGCTGGGAGTGTCTGGAGTGGGGTTTGAACCCAGCAACTTCTGACTCCGAGTTAATACTACCGTTAAGCCAAAGGCTCCTTCCATATTTTGTGGAGTTAAACAGACAATCTCTGTCGCTACTTTTCATTAAAGCTTCCTCTTACACCAGCATGGAGGTATACCTCTGCCTCTGTACTGGAGTGTACCTTCATCTTAAATGAATAAATTGCATCGATTACAGTGACAAATACTCCAGGTCCCAGTTGGACTCTAGCTCCTTTTTCCAGTTTTAATTCTAATTCATTCTCGGGATGTGGGCGTTCCTGGTTAGGCCGGCATTTATTGCCCATTCCCAGTTGCCACAACTGAGTGATTTGCTAGGCCACTTCAGAGTGGTAGCTAAGAGTTAACCACATTGTTGTGGGACTGGAGTCAGATATAGGCCAGACTGGGTAAGGGCGGCAGGTTTCCTACCCACCTGCAGCCTACAGTTAACCCTAACAAATAGCAGCCAAGGTAAAAAAAAAACTTTGAAAACTTCCTTCATGTAATTCACTTCAAATGCTAAAGTGTCTTCTTGCAGATCCACCCATAAAGACAGGGACACCTCCTATGTTTACTGTTAATTTAAAACTCACTGCAGTTGACAATGGCAAGACCTTAAAGGACAAAGCTGGGATTTTAAAAAAAAAATTCTTTCATGAATTTAATTACTAGTTTGAACAATGAGCCTCTGAGAACATTGCACTCATTTGTTATGAATGTTTAGATTCCCCCTATTCATGGGTGCAGCTTGCCCCCCCTGCAGAGTGAAAGAGACCCAGGAGTCCAAGGAAACATGCCCAACCAGTGCAGAGCAGCAATCAACAAAGCCAATAGGATGCTGAACTACATCATAAAACAGTAGCGTGCAAGTCAGAGGAGTTAGTGATCCAACTGTACAGTGCTCTGGTCAGACTGCACCTTAAGCACTGTGTCCGGTTCTGGTCACCAAGAAATGGGGGAGATGCTGGAGGCAGTGCAGTGCAGAAAAAAAGCCATGAGGCTTTTCCCCAGTGTCAGGGGAGAAAGACTGGAGATTCTCGGGCCTTTCAGCCTGGTTTAAGCTGAGAGAGGAGAAAGAGAATTCTGTTGAATTTGTGAGCCTAGTTTCGTGGAGTGCTTTAGTATTTGGTGAGGTTGTTGATCGAGTGAAGTTTGACACCTGGGGGCTGACAGTTGGTTGCCTAGATATTGTGACATCTTTGTAACATTAAGGTACTGAGTGTAACAATTTTTGTTCGATGCGATACAAGCCACCTAGAGTAAGGGAGAAGGTCCTGCATTTACAAACAGGAAATCCCTCTTCTAATCTCTGCCAAGCCTTTGTAAGGAAAGGACTAGCCTTTATTTGGTGTCGTTCATAACCTCAGGATATCCAAAAGTGCTTCACAGCAAATGAAGTACTTTTGACGTGTAGCCACTGTTGTAGGGAAACGCGGCAGACAATTTTCACCCAGCAAGCTCCCACAAACAGCAATGAAATAAACGACCAGGTCATCATTTTTTAGGTGATGTTGGTTGAGGGATAAATATTGGCCAGGACACCGGGACAATCACCTGCTCTTCTTTGAATACTGCTATAGGATCTTTTACAGCCATCTGAGAGGGCAGACGGGGCCTCAGTTTAACATTTCATCCAAAAGATGGCAATTCCGATAGTGCAGCGCTCCCTCAGTACTGCACTGGAGTGTCAGCCTGGATTATGTGCTCAAGCCTCTGCAGCGGGGCTTTGAGGCGTCAGCCTTGGCTCAGTGATAGCGCTCTAGGTTGTAACCCAAATTCCCTGTGTATCCACTCACGTGTATTTGGCTGCCGCTCCGAACCCAAGCCCATTACTTCCATCTCTTTTCTTTTGCTTAACCCCTCTCAAGACCTTCTTTCCTGCCCATTCCCTTTCCTGTCACCCAGTTATGCCAACTTTCATTTCTCCCCTCTTCGGTACTTTGCTTCCCCCAATCTTTACCCCAGCCCATCACTTCTCTGCATTCCTACTCTTCTGCCATTGTCCAAAAGTTTGAAGCCGCCTTGAATAAACCCACAGCTTCTGAGAGCAGCAACCCCCTTCCAACCCTACTTCATTCTACATCCACACCTACTCTTAACTATACTTTCAGACTCCCAACTAGCCTTTGGTTCTCCATTAACCACAATACGTCTGCAGCTGTCGATTTTCTCAAAAACACCCTCATTTCCACCTTTGATGCCCTTATCCCCAGTAAAACCTTTTCTCTCTCCCACCCAATCATTCCCCTTGGTATGACCCCATCTTTACTCCCTCAAATTCAAAGGGCACAGACTTAAGCGTATCTGGCACATAATTCGTTTACCCATCCATCACCAGATCTGGCTGGACCACATCAGGCACTATCGGGCCCTGCTCTCCTCTGTCACAGCTGCCCCCTACTTCAGGATCACCCTAAAAAGCAATGATGACTCCCGGCTTCCCCAGGACCAGATGGTTTCCATCCCAGGGATTTAAAGGAAATAGGTGAGCACATTGCAGATGCCCTAACTATAATCTTCCAAAGTTCTCTTGATTCAGGAACTGTTCCTTTAGATTGGAACATTGCGCATGTCACTCCGCGATTTAAGAATGAAAAGAGCAGGAAACCAGGGGATTATAGACCAGTTAGCCTAACATCTGTTGTTGGGAAATTACTAGAGTCTATAATTAAGGATAGGGTGACTGAACACCTCGAAAATTTTCAGTTGATCAGAGAGAGCCAGCATGGATCTGTGAAAGCCTGACAAACCTGATTGAATTTTATGAGGCGGTGACTAAAGCAGTGGACAGGGGCATATCTATGGATATCATTTATATGGACTTCCAGAAGACAGTTGATAAAGTCCCACATAAGAGACTGTTAACTAAGGCAGAAGCCCATGGAATTGAAGGCAAATTATTGACCTGGTTAGGAAATTGGCAGAGCGGCAGGAGACAGACAGTAGGGATAATGGGCAGGTACTCTAATTGGCAGGATGTGACTAGTGGTGTCCCACAGAGATCTGGGTTGGGGCCTCAACTATTCACAGTATTAACGACTTAGATGATGGCATAGAAAGTCATATATCCAAATTTGCCGATGACACAAAGATAAGCGGCATTGTAGGCAGTGCAGATGGAAGCATAAAATTACAAAGGGATAGCAATAGATTCAGTGAATGGGCAAAACTGTGGCAAATGGATTTCAGTGTAGGCAAGGTTATCCACTTTGGACCTAAAAAAGGATAGAACAGGGTACTTTCTAAATGGTGAAAAACTAAAAACAGTGAAGGTCCAAAAAGACCTGGGGGTCCAGGTACATCGATCATTAAAATGTCATGAACAGGTACAGAAAATAATCAAAACGGCTAATGGAATGCTGGCCTTTATATCTCGAAGACTAGAATACAAGGGGGTAGAAGTTATGCTGCAGCTATACAAAACCCTGGTTAGACCACACCTGGAGTACTGTGAGCAGCTCTGGGCACCACACCTTAGGAAGGATATATTGGCCTTGGACGGAGTGCAGCGTAGGTTTACGAGAATGATACCCGGACTCCAAGGGTTAAGTTACGAGGAGAGATTACACAAGTTAGGGTTGTATTCCCTAGAATTTAGAAGGTTAAGGGGTGATCTGATCGAAGGTTTCAGGATATTAAGGGGAACTGATAGGGTAGATAGAGAGAAACTATTTCTGCTGGTTGGGGATTCTAGGACTAGGGGCATAATCTAAAAATTAGAGCCAGACCTTTCAGGGTGGTAGAAGTTTGGAATTCTCTTCCGCAGATGGCAATTAATGCTAGATCAATTGTTAATTTTAAATCTGAGATTTATAGCTTTTTGTTAACCAAAGGTATTAAAGAATATGGGCCAAAGGTGGGTATATGGAGTTAGGTCACAGATCAGCCATGATCTCTTTGAATGGCGGAACAGGCTCGAGGGCCTCCTGTATTTCTATGTTCTCCACTACAAGCCATCTCCTTAAACCCCTCTCCCCTTCCCTCTCCACCCTCACCTCCAACAAGTGCAAGGAACTCATGGACTTCATCATTAAGATTGAGACCATCCATTCAGCTGCCTCTACTGCCTCCTCCCACCTCCTCTTGTGCACCGATAAACTACCACCCCGCCCTAGCCCTGATCCCTTTCTCTATTTTATCTCCTATCTCACCTCATTCCCTATGCAAGCTCATCTTGTCCATGAGTGTCACACCAAGGAGCCCTAGTAAAATTGAAGCCTGTGGGAATCAGGAGGAAAGACTTTACACTGGCTGGAGTCATACCTAGCACAAAGGAAGGTGGTTGTTGGAGGCCAATCATCTCAGCCCCAGGATGCAGGAGTTTCTCAGGGCAGTCTCCTAGGCCCAACCATCTTCAGTTGCTTCATCAATGACCTTCACTCCATCATAAGGTCAAAAGTGGGGATGTTCGCTGATGATTGCACAGTGCTCAGTTCCATTCACAACTCCTCAGATAATGAAGCAGTCTTTTTCCCGCATGCAGCAAGTCCGGGACAACATTCAGGCTTGGGCTGATAAGTGGCAAGTAACATTCGCACCACACAAGTGCCAGCCAATGACTACCTTCAACAAGAGAAAATCTAACCACCTCCCCATGACATTCAATGGCATTACCATCGTCGAATCCCCCACCATCAACATCCTGGGGTTAACCATTGACCAGAAACTTAACTGGACCAGCCACATAAATACTGTGGCTACAAGAGCAGGTCAAAGGCTGGGTATTCTGTGGCTCACCTCCTGACTCCCCAAAGCCTTTCCACCATCTATGAGGCACAAGTAAGGAGTGTGATGGAAAACTCTCCACTTGCCTGGATGAGTGCAGCTCCAACAACACTCAAAAAGCTCAACACCATCCAGGACAAAGCAG
Source organism: Squalus acanthias (assembly GCA_030390025.1). Classification (NCBI taxonomy): domain Eukaryota; kingdom Metazoa; phylum Chordata; class Chondrichthyes; order Squaliformes; family Squalidae; genus Squalus; species Squalus acanthias. The sequence continues at coordinate 226,858,784 of CM059425.1, read as the reverse complement.
CCCGCTTGATTGGCACCCTGTCCACCGTCTTGAACAATAATTCCCTCCACCGCCGGCCAATGTTCCTCCTAATTTTTTTTTGGGTGCATGGCCCATTCACAATTTCGCGCATATGCAAAACTTAACATTGGAAAAGCTGGACCCGGCTGCGCGGGACCAGGCAGAGAGCTGCGCAGACGCGCAGCTTAGAGGAAACACTGCCACCAGCCCACCGTGCCTGCAGTGTGTACCATCTACAAGATGAACTGCAGCAACTCGCCAAGGCTTCTCAACAGCACCTCCCAAACCCCTGACCTCGACCACCTAGAAGGACAAGGGCAGCAGGCGCTTGGGAACACCACCACCTCCAAGTTCCCAAATCACCCCGCAACCTCCTTTGCTCTAATGAAAACAAATCTAGCTTCTGCAACTTGTCCTTGTAGATAAGATCCCCCATCCCCGGAACCATTCTGGTAAATCTCCTCTGCACTCTCTCAAGTGCCTTCATATCCTTCCTAAAGTGTGGTGACCAGAACTGGACGCAATACTCCAGTTGTGACCTAACCAACCCTTTATAAAGGTTCAGCATAACTTCTCTACCCTCAGACATCTTCCCTCAGCCACAAGCTCTTCCTCACTGCATTTCCACCACAGATTCACCATGCTGCAAGTCTTTACACAAGTCTCCATCCAGTCTGACCTCATTACCTCTCTCACCATTGACAGATCGCTTCTGTCATCTCTACTTCACCTGCCATCTATTACATCAGCCCTTTATACTCTTTCACCTTGGTCCTCAGAATCCTACCACAATCAGCCCCAACACCAGCAGCACTGACAACAACACCAACCTTCTCCGCAATCAACTGATGCTGCACAGGACAGAGGGCATCAGCACCCAACCACATTGCTGCCCGGGAGGCCAGGGTGGCCTCACCATGGCCAGATTTACTTCACTTGATGCTGTACACCCTGGCTGCCACATGATGCGCCAGGTTGGCACCACCCCACACCAACACCATAAAGCATCCCTATAATGCCCAAGCCATTCCTTTCACACTCATCATAATGGGGGTACCATTATGTCTCACCATTCACTGCAACTCACTAAGCCACTTCCAAAGGTGCACACAAATCTGTCCAAGAATGCAAAGTGTTGAAAATAAAGGTTTCAGTGTTTGACACCACATTAACAGAAACTTTACATGGACATTGCATAAAATACCCAAGTGCCTACCCTTGTGTGTTGTTAGTTGGTATGATTGCACTAGGATGAGGGTGAGGGGTGGCTAGTGAGATGGGGATGTGATAATATAGATAGAGAGGGATGGGTGGAGGTCCAAGGTAAATTGGTGTAAGTGAGGATGTGCAGGAGTAGGGTAGGGAAGGCAGAGTGATGGGGATGTGATGAGAGGCACAGCAGGATGAGGTTGAGTGTGGCTGTGTACTAACGTTTTGTGATCTACTGAGATCATTGAAAGCTTTGTGGCACTGCACCCAGGTCCTCCTGACCACATCCCTGCTTGGGCCCTCCTCTGCAATGTGCAACCAGGCTGTGTTGATCTCCTGGGGAGGTCCCTTCCGCACATGGGATGGAAAGAGGACCTCCCTGCATGCTATGGAGGGAGTCATGGGAGAGCCTGGATGCAGCCCTCTCTCTTAGGCAGTCCCTTGGAACCGAGTTTAGCCCCGTTAACAGGGTCCAATGCGGGACCTACAGCCCTGCACCTCTGTGCAGTCACTGTCAGTGTTTGCAGCACCTCAACGCTGTAGAACATGGACAGCACAAATGTCAAAAGAAATTTGGACATGGTCCCTTTAAGAAAATCGGCTGATGACGCGGCATCAAATGACATCCCCAGACCCGCTTCCTCTAATTGGCCGGGAAACGTGCTGGGCGGGGCTTAACAAGCCCCACCAACGGAAAGTAATTTCAGAAAGCGGGATGGAGCCAGCAGCGGGGTCGGGACCCGCCACCGACATCGCCTACCACGGACCCGACAAGGTCAGCAAAATTGCGGCCATAGAATCTTACAGTGCAGAAAGAGGCCATTTGGCCCATCGTGCCTGTGCCAGCTCTCCGCAAGAGCTATCCAATTAGTCCCACTCCCCTGCTCTTTTCCCATAGCCCTGCAAATTTTTCCTTTCCAAGTATATATCCAATTCCCTTTTTGAAAGTTACTATTGAATCTGCTTCCACCTCCCTTTCAGGCAGTGCAATCAATAAAATTGTTCATTGCTATAGAAATAAGATAAGCTTCAAATGGTGATAAAACCTAAGCCAAACTTCTCATGCCTTATTAATTCAATTAAAAGCTGACACAGCGTTGGTAGTGATTTATTAGGGACAAGCCCAGAGTAAGGAGTTAAACGCAGGTCTAAGCAAAGGAGTTTTAAACGTCAAATTTTTTGTCTTATAACATTCCTGTGAAGCTCCTTGGGACTTTTTACTACGTTAAAGGAGCTATATATACACAAGTTGTTGTTAAATGCTTTAAATGAGACGAAAGAGCCGGGGCTGAAATGGTAATTTACTGAACTGTAGTGACCTTTGGGACAGATTTCCCCAGAGCAACTGGTGGTTTCCATGACAATAGATGACACGGTTTGCTTATCCTTGCATTAACGTACACAGAGCAACCCTGGTTTTCTATCCTTACCTCTGCAAGTATGAAGAGTTTCTTCTTCTGGGAAAGTAATCCACAACTTGGCCTGCATCAGGCAGCCATTTTATAGAAGTGTCAACCCCCACTCCAATGTGTCCTTCAGCTCCTGAAGAGATCGGCATCTCAAGCTAATTAAAATATATACATATATGAAACTGCCAAATGCCTACATTTCAAGTCATACAGTCGACGTACACAAACTCTCGTGTGCTACAGTATAGGCTCAGGTTTCCTGGATATGCAGCCTGAGTCTGACAAGAGCGTTCCTCCAAACTGTGCACTCATTCACAGTGTGTGGGACTTTCAGAAAGGATGATTCGCGCCGGCCTTACTCTGGTTTGTTATGGTCACCATGGCAGCAACTTTCTGAATCACTCGCTTGCTGCAGTGTGTTACAATTGTGACAAGTCAACTCCAGCCAAAAATTCCATGACCCCTCCTTTTGACAAACATTAATTTAATTAAAAGTGAAGTGCACAATGAAGGCTTGTTTTATCAGTTATGACTGAGTTTACATTTTAAATACTGTGGGATAATTTAGGAATGCACTTTACGTTGGTTACTGGGCATTCTGTCCATATTTGTAGGGGGGGGGGGAGGGGGAATGGGGGAAGAGAAAAAAAGATGCACACATGCCAGGACAGAGTTCTGAGTCTTTCTAACTTGCAGGTTCAGTGCAGTATAATCATTGTACAGATGCGAGGAGGCAGAGCAGGTCATATGACCCCTGTGCCCTTTGACACCTTGTGTGTTAGGAGTTTCATTTAATTTACTCAGCGCACCGGCTGCGTGTAGGGTTTTCAAACCTCCCCGGTTGTTCTGGAGTCTCCAGGAGTTGGAGATTAAACTTCCGGGAGGTTTTCTGCTGATCTGCCCGCTGCGTTCATAGAATTACATAGAATGACATCGAACAGACAGCACAGAAACAGGCCATTCGGCCCAACCAGTCCATGCTGGCATTTATGCTCCACTCGAGCCTCCTCCCATCCTTCCTCATCTAACTCTATCAGCATAATCCTCTATTCCCTTCTCCCTCATATGCTTATCTCGCTTCCCCTTAAATGCATCTATACTATTCGCCTCAACTGCTCCCTGTGGTAGTGAGTTACGCATTCTCACCACTCTCTGGGTAAAGAAGTTTCTTCTGAATTCCCTATTTGATTTCTTGGTGACTATCTTATATGGCCTCTAGTTTTGCTGTTCTTCACAAGTTGAAACACTCTCTCTGTGTCTACTCTATCAAAACCTTTCATAAATTTAAAGACCTCTATTAGGTCACCCCTCAGTCTTCTCTTTTCAAGAGAAAAATAAGACCCAGCCTGTTCATCCTTTCCTGATAGGTATAACCTCGTATTTCTGGTATCATCCTTGTAAATCTTTTTTGCACCCTCTCCAGTGCCTCTATATCCTTTTTATAACACCAGCACTGTACACAGTACTCCAAGTGTGGTCTAACCAAAGTTCGAAACAAGTTTAGCATAACTTCTCTACTTTTCAGTTTTATCCCTCTAGAAATAAACCCTTGTGCTTGGCTTTTTTTAATGGCCTTATTTCAGGAGAGATCCATTAAAATGAGCGTGGAATTGAAGACAGCCATACTCAGTCTCTGTTGCTGCAGGGCTGGGGATTTTTTTTTAGTTTCTTTTTCATTCCTCGCCACCTCTGCAAATTAGTTGGACTTTTTGGCCAAACCAAATCAAGGGAATAATTAAGGTTAAAGCTGAGCTCTCTTACTGAAGTTCACACTGACCATCGGCCTCCTCTGTGCCTGACAATGCAAGCACCACCCCTAGCAGGGAAGATTTGCTCAGTTTATTCTCCGCATGAGCTGTTGTACAGGTAGGGACTTTTCTTTGCTGCTCTGCACTGTGGGACTCTGCGCTCTCCATAGTGAGATCGCGAGCTCAGGTGTCAGACTCGATGGATGTCACCATCTGAGCAGGGCACGGCGCTCATCTTCCCCATCACAGCGGATTGTAAAGTAGATCATAGAATCTTACAGTACAGAAGGAGGCCATTTGGCCCGTTGTACGTGTGCAGGCTCTTTGAAAGAGCTACCCAATTAGTCCCATTCCCCAGCGTTTCCCCCAGTAGAATCATAGAACAGAATCATAGCATCTTACAGCACAGAAGGAGGCTATTCGGCCCATTTTACCTGTGCCGGCAGCTATGCCCTTGGTTGGTAATTACCAAAGAGGAAGGAGCAAAAAAACCCGGAATATACAAATCACTCCTTTTGATAAACGGCCCTGAACTGGCAAGTACCTGGAAATGACTGATCACTGGCTATGGTAAGTCACGTGATGCAACTGCCCAGAATACGTCCAACCAGAGTTGCCAACACTAACTGCATGTTGAATGAGACTTATTCCTTTGTGCAGGGGCTGCATATACAGTTTAAACCCCTGTTCCCATTCTTTTGCAGCTATCTCAAGTTGCTGATACTAATAGTTCTCGGTGTTTTGATTTGAGATTTATCCAATAATGAGGCAAACGGCCCTTTTCAAACCCACATATATTACAAGGCCAACCAGCAAATGAGAACTATAAGCACAAATAGAATTGAATTACGTGTGTTTGGGTGCCATATTGGCAGGGCTGGGGGTGGGCCGCATGTCAGGTTTGACATCAACTCTTGTTTATATAGTGCTTTTAACATGGAAAGCATTCCCAGGTGATTTACAGAGGGGAGAGAAAATAAATAGATGAAAGGAATAAACCTTCGGTCATACAAGCCATGGTGTGAGAGTTAGGAGAGACGACCAAAGCTTGGTCCAAAAAGAAATGCGTCCTGAGAAGGTTTTTAAAGACGGAGTGAAGTGGAGAGGTGTAAGGAGAGAATTTGAGAGGTTGTGCCACCAATAGTGGGGCAATGGGAAGGAGGGATGCATGGAAGGCCAGAGTTAGAAGACAGAAGGGTGTGGGAGGGGACATAAGGCTGGAGGACAGCCCTGCTTTGGTTCATTTGTGCAACTGAAGATAGGGAAAGTAGGGAAGAGGGTGCTGCCCTGAGGAAAATGCTGGACTTCGACAACCTTGACCATCTTCCTATGTGTCAGATATGACCCTAGCCACTGAAAGATTTTCCCATTGATCTCAGTTTTGCTAGCACTCCTTGGTGCCATACTCGGTCTAAAGCAGCCATGATATTAAGGGCAGTTACTCCCACCTAACCTCTTGCATCCATGTCAGGATCAAGCCTGTGACGAGCCAAGTGGTTCTGGCAGAACCCAAACTGAGCATCAGTGAGCAGATATTACTTGATGGCTCTGTTGGTGACTTCTTGTCAGCCTTGGCTCAGTGGCATCAGCGTCAGAAGTTCATGGGTTCAAGTCCCACTCCAGAGACCTGAGCTCATAATCCAGGCTGACACTTGCACTGCAGTACTGAGGGAGTGCTGCACTGTCAGAGGTGCCGCCTTTCGGATGAGGCATTAAACTGAGGCCTCTCTTGCCCTCTCAAACAGATGTAAAAAATCCGATGGCACCATTCAGGGCAATTCTGCCTGGTGTCCTCAACTACCATAACTAACGAAACACGTTATTAGCTCATTGCTGTTTGCGGGACCTTGCAGTGCGCAAATTGGCTGTCGCGTTTCCTACATGACAGCAGTGACAACACTTAAAAAGTACTTCATTGGCTGTGAAGTGCTTTGGACTGTCTTGTGGTCGTGAAAAGCGCTCTATAAATGCAAATTCCTTCTGTCTTCCATCACTTTGCTGAATATTTGGAGGAAGCCAGCTTAGATTTATGAATAGGACATATTTAGACAATTTTTCACATTGTTGGGTAAATGCTAGAGTCATAGCTGTGCTGCAACAGCTTGAGGAGGGTAATGGCTCATTCTGGTGTCAAGGTCTTCAGCAGTACAGCAGGGATATTGTCAGCACAGAAATATGGTGGGGACCTTGGAAGGAGGCTGAGATGGATCATCCGTTCAGCCCATTTGACTGAAGATGCTTACAAACACTTTAGTCTTTGCTGGGCTCTACTATGGTTGAGAATTAATTGCCTGATTAGTTTTCCACCATTTTTGACTGGATGAGAGAGGACTACAGAGATTGTGGGATCACTTAGCTCTGTCTATAGTCCGCTGCTTTTGGTGTTTTGCATGCAGTTAGCCCCGTGTTTTAGCTTCATGAGATTGGCGCCTCATTCTAAGCTGCTGCTCCTGGCTCACCCTTCCACACTCCGCATTGAACCAGGGTTGGTCTCGTGCTTTGATGGTGATGGAGGAGTGATTTGCCAGGCCACGAGGTTCAGGTTGGGACATTTTGTTGGCTTCAGCAAAGTACCTTTACCTGAAATAGTAAACAGTCTTTCCTCCTTTCAGATACTCAGGAATTAATATCCAAGCAGTACACTTACCATGCTGTTCCCACCCCAGGCGGCTGAGGTATTCACTTGGCTCAGGCAGAAGCTTCATGTGTAGATTTTAGGGTTAAGATACCTTGACATGAGCAGAGAGCATAATGGCTTAATTGGCATAGGGGGTTATAATGAATGTGTAGACAGGCGAGAGAAAGAGGATATGAAAGATAGTTCTGTGCAGAGACTGACAGCCTGAGCAAGATAAGACAGCCTGTGCAGTATTTAACTGTATTTTTGTAGACAATAAGCTCTTGGATGAAAATTGTATCACATAATTTAAGTTTAAGAAAGTTAAGGGGAGGCTGCTATGGATACAGAAGTATAATGGAGAAAGTGCTGATCACTCCAGGCCAGCTTGACCGCTCAAGCGTGTGAAATGTCTGGAGAAGAATAAGCAGATTAAGCCACAATGCACATGCGTAAGAAAGGGACGTTATCTATGACTGCTGACGTGCTTACGTACTGAACTGTATAAAGGTAGAACACGTTGGTGTACTGTAGCAACTCTACCTAGTCTTGTATAGGGCTACTGTGAGTGGTCTGAGTGCTCAGCTTGCGAATCCCCGATGAGTTCTTTGCTCATAAGTTTAATTGCCGTTGACCTCATGAACACTGCATGTAATGGGTTGTATTCGTGTGTTTATTAATAAATGTTATTAATTGGACATCTCTCCATCTCTCGAGTCCACGTGCCTCTATCAAGAAAGAAAGACTTGCATTTATATAGCGCCTTTCACAACCACCGGACATCCCAAAGCGCTTTACAGCCAATGAAGTACTTTTTGAAGCATCGTTACTGTTGTAATGTAGGAAACCCGACAGCCAATTTGCGCACAGCAAGCTCCCACAAACAGCAATGTGAGAATGACCAGATACTCTGTTTTAGTGATGTTGGTTGAGGAATAAATATTGGCCAGGACACCGGGGATACCTCCCCTGCTCTTCTTCAAAATAGTGCCATGGGATCTTTTACGTCCACCTGAGAGAGCAGACGGGGCCTGGGTTTAACGTCTCATCTGAAAGACGGCACCTCCGACAGTGCAGCACTCTCTCAGTACTACACCGGAGTGTCAGCCTAGATTTTTGTGCTCAAGTGGAGTGGAACTTGAACCCACAACCTTCTGATTCAGAGGTGAGGGTGCAGCCAACTGAACCACAGCTGACATCAAGAGTAAAGGATAAGGATTATTCTAAACTCAATATCATGGATTTATGCAAATCAGGGTCCTTTCACTTAGATAGGACCCTGAAGCCATTTTAACAGCTGACTTGGTGTGTGGATGCTCCGCTCCATAGAAGCTGCCAGACGCCCAGTGGAGGCATCAAAAGCTAAGTTGAAAACTGTTTTGTGGGGCCAAGAGGGGCAGAAGTGCTCCTCTGGGCCACACAAAGAAACTTTGGCCACTGTTGCCCAGGATCCCGCCCCTTCCTTGCTCTCGATGCCCTCCCGATTCCCCCCCCCCCCCCCTCGCCTGATGCATCTGGGATGCCCAATATTTCGCCGGCCTGAACTTGGTAAGCTGCCTTTGGACACCTGTTTGGGCCGGGTAGCTCGTCAGTTGCATTTAAATGACCCGGGCATTAAAATGGACCAGGCCTCCCTCTGCACCCCTTCGGTGGGTCTGCCCGTGTGTTCTGCTGTCCGATCGTCCGAGAGTTAAATTTGCTCCTTCCTGTGTATTCCCATCATTTTCGACATTTATTTGCAATTCCCTTAAGTAGCTCATGCCATACTAAGTATGTCTTATAAACGCAACAACAACTTGCATTTATATAGCACCTTTAATATAGGAAAATGTCCTAAGGCACTTTGTAGGAGCATAAACTCAGATACAATGGCTGCGAAATTGGAACCTTTAGCGCCGGCCGTTAAGGTTGGTTTGGAAGAAAAAATGGCAGCTGCCTCGCTTCCACCCGCTTCCGGCGTGGAACGTGGTGGCCGCCATTTTGGGCAGATCGGCAACGCTGCCATTGCCCGCGCTCGCTGCACATATTTAAATGATCCAGATCGTGAGGTCAATCGGCGTGCAACGCCTGAATTGATGTACGATCTGTGATTTTGGACGTCGCTGCTCTTACTACCGCCCTCTCCAAACCACGCACGGAAGAACGTACGTGCAGCAGTGCAACAGAGGTAACAGAGAGATACACAAAACATTCAGGTAAGTTTAGATTTTTGCTTTTGGACTGGTTTCTTTACATTTTATTGGAGTAGTGGCTTGGTACAATACGGTTAAAAAGTTGTTAAAGTGTGCAGGGAGTGCTGCTGGACGTTTGCAGGGCATTGACTCTTTAAGGAAGGCCTCTGAGAACACCACTTGCTCCCAGTCCTGGGGGCTCTAGTTGCAGTCCCCCTTGGGCTGCAGCATGACATGGAGATGGAGCAGAGGCAGCAAAGGGGACAAGTTGCTCACAGAGGGAAGAGGAAGCAGAAGTGGAGGAAGCAGAAGAGAAAAAAGCAGAAGAGGAGGAAGCAGAAGGAAGGAGGCAACCCAGACAGCCCCTTTTTGGCCAGGATATCCGGGATCGAATCATCTGCCTGCGGTACCAGTGAACACAACCCCAATTCCCCTTTAAATATTTGTCCCACACCTTCTCTCTATTGCTAGGCTGTGCGCTCCTATTATGGTAATTGGCAGGCAGCACCAAGTTGCCGTGCTGCCTGCGCTTTTTGAATGGGCGCCGGCATATCTCGCGTTGCAGTGCCCGCCACCGTACAGGTTTTCCACAAATAATTGAAATCTGATGAGGCAAAGTGGTCTTAAACTGAAAGTAGCAGTAGCCAAGTCCTCTGCTCAGTTCAGAATGAGGTCTTTTGACACATCACAACACATCGCAACCAATGTTCACTGTAATTTTTTTTTTGGGTGCACGGCCCCTTTAACGGGCTGCGCGGCTCATTCAAATTTCCACGCAGGCGCGGTTTTTCTATTGTGAAACCGGCAAGCAGCCTGCGCGGGACCGTCAGACCGCTGCGCGGCCGTGCACCGCGTAGCTTAACGGGCACATTGATCACAACCTATAAATACCTTGGTGCTCAGGACTGTTGGTCAGGTCTTCAGTGTAAATGCCTGTGCTGTTTGGAAAAGTCAAATTCAATCATGCTGTGCTAATAAGCTGAATGTCAACAGGTGGAGTGAATGTTAGTAACAAGCTGATCCGAAGTACTTTCTAAATGGTGAAAAGCTAAAAACAGTGGAGGTCCAAAGAGACTTGGAGGTCCAGGTACATAGATCATTAAACAGGTACAGAAAATAATCAAAAAGGCTAATGGAATGCTGGCCTTTATATCTAGAGGACTAGAGTACAAGGGGGTAGAAGTTATGCTGCAGCTATACAAAACCCTGGTTAGACCACACCTGGAGTACTGTGAGCAGTTCTGGGCACCACACCTTAGGAAGGATATATTGGCCTTGGAGGGAGTGCAGCGTAGGTTTACCAGAATGATACCCGGACTTCAAGGGTTAAATTACGAGGAGAGATTACACAAATTAGGGTTGTATTCCTTAGAATTTAGAAGGTTAAGGGGTGATCTGATCGAAGTATTCAGGATATTAAGGGGAACTGATAGGGTAGATAGAGAGAAGCTATTTCTGCTGGTTGGGGATTCTAGGACTAGGGGGCTTAGTCTAAAAATTAGAGCCAGACCTTTCAGAAGTAAAATTAGGAAACACTTCTACACACAAAGGGTGGTAGAGGTTTGGAACTCTCTTCCGGAAATGGCAATTGATGCTAGATCAATTGTTAATTTTAAATCTGGGATTGATAGCATTTTGTTAACCAAAGGTATTTAGGGATATGGGCGAAAGGCGGGTATATGGAGTTAGATCGCAGAGCAGCCATGATCTCATTGAATGGGGCTGAATGGTCTACTCCTGTTCCTATGTTCCTAGTACATAATCATTCACAATGCAAAGTTCACATTTTAACAGAACTTTCTGCTAATATTCTACAGCTCTACCTTCTGAAGGATAAGTGTGATGTGTCACGGCAAATGACCGAGGGCCTTGACATCAGTAGTAACACAGTCATGATCAATGTTCCCTCCAATTTTTTTTCCGTGCGCGGGCCCTTTAAATTTGCTGCGTGGCCGCACATGCGCGGTATCTCTGCCAGCGGCAGCAGCTGGTGAGCGGCCTGCGTGGGACCTTGCGATTGATGCGTTGCCGCACACCTTAGGGGTAACATTGGTCATGACCCATGAAGTATTTTCCCATCAAGATTGAGGTTTTCCTCACTCTCCTTGCTATTCTCTCTATTTGTTTCGGCTTCCTCACAGTCCTATGCTCGCGTTGCCTGTTTCAGGTCACTTTAAGCAGCTTCTGGATCCTTCCGCTCCCGTGAATGGTGGTGGACCATTAAACAACTAACGGGAGGAGGAGGCTCCAAGAATATCCCCATCCTCAATGATGGTGGAGCCCAGCACGTGAGTGCAAAAGACAAGGCTGAAGCGTTTGCAACCATCTTCAGCCAGAAGTGCCGATGGATGATCCATATCAGCCTCCTCCTGAGGTCCCCACCATCACAGAAGCCAGTCTTCAGCCAATTCGATTCACTCCACGTGATATCAAGAAACGGCTGAGCGCACTGGATACAGCAAAGGCTATGGGTCCCCGACAACATCCCGGCTATTGTGCTGAAGACTTATGCTCCAGAACTAGCTGCACCTCTAGCCAAGCTGTTCCAGTACAGCTACAACACTGGCATCTATCCGACAATGTGGAAAACTGCCCAGGTGTGTCCTGTCCACAAAAAGCAGGACAAATCCAATCCGGCCAATTACCGCCCCATCAGTCTACTCTCAATCATCAGCAAAGTGATGGAAGGTGTCATCGACAGTGCTATCAAGCGGCACTTACTCACCAATAACCTGCTCATTGATGCTCAGTTTGGGTTCCGCCAAGACCACTCGGCTGCCGACCTCATTACAGCCTTGGTCCAAACATGGACAAAGAAGCTTAATTCCAGAGGTGAGGTGAGAGTGATTGCCCTTGACCGAGTGTGGCATAGTAAAGCTGAAGTCAATGGGAATCGGGGGGGAAAACTCTCCACTGGCTAGAGTCATACCTAGCACAAAGGAAGATGGTTGTGGTGATTGAAGGTCAATCATCACAGCCCCAGGACATCGCTGCAGGAGTTTCTCAGGGCAGTGTCCTAGGCCCAACCATCTTCAGCTGCTTCATCAGTGACCTTCCCTCCAACATAAGGTCAGAAATGGGGATGTTCGCTGATGACTGCACAGTGTTCAGTGCCATTCATAACTCCTCAGATAATGAAGCAGTCCATGCCCGCATGCAACAAGACCTGGACAACGTTCAGGCTTGGGCTGATAAGTGGCAGGTAACATTCGCACCACAGAAGTGCCAGGCAATGACTATCTCCAACAAGCGAGAGTCTAAACACCACCCCTTGACATTCAACCATCACTGAATCCCCCACCATCAACATCCTGGGAGTCACCATTGACCAGAAACTTAACTGGACCAGCCACATAAATACTGTGGCAACAAGAGCAGGTCAGAGGCTCGGTATTCTGCGGCAAGTGTCTCACCTCCTGACTCCCAAAAGCCTTTCTACCATCTACAAGGCACAAGTAAGGAGTGTGATGGAATACTCTCCACTTGCCTGGATGAGTGCAGCTCCAACAACACTCAAGAACTGATTCACTAATGTTCTTTAGGGAAGGAACCCTGCTGTCCTTAGCCAGTCTGGCCTATATGTGATTCCAGTTCCTCACAAACATGGTTGACTCTTAACTGCCCTCTGAAATGGCCTAGCAAACCGCTCAGTTGTATCAAACCATTACCAATGGTTGAAGAAGGCAGCCCACCATCACCTGCTCAGGGCAACTATGGCTAGGCAATAAATGTCGGCCGTGCCAGCGACACCCACATCCCGAGAGTGAATTAAACAAAAACCCAGAGGCTGGATATGACAACAGGTGCTCATGTATTCAGGGCTTAACACCAGTTGTGATTGGGTTGCAGAGAGGCAAGCTCCAATTGGTAGAACCACCATTTGTTGGGGTAACGATTTGTGCCTATGCTGTAGTCAGGAGCATGGTGGCAATACACTCACATGCTTTGCGGTGCTTGCCATGCCATTTGTGAAGATTTGCTTACACCTGCCATCCACCTCATGAGGGGTCAAACTTGTCATTTGGCAAATGACCAACTAGTGACTAACCCCCTGGTAAGGGGAGGAAAGCAGGGGCTGCATTGTGGTTTAGGTGGCTCAATAGAATTACATTGAAATTACAACGTGGAAACAGGCTGTTTGGTCGGGTTGGGGCAGTATGGTTGCTAGGGACGTGTTGTTGTTGTTGACTCCACACTTACCCCCATCCCTGTAGGGCCTAAGCTGCTGATCAACAAGCATGTTGCACGGTAGCACAGTGTTGTCCAATACATTGGCTACTGTGGCTAATTAGGAATCCAGATGTGGATAATTGCATTTTTTATCAGCCCTACAACCATCTGAGAACTCTGTGTTCCCCCAACTCTGGCCTCTTGTACATCCCCCACTCCTTTCGCCCCACCATTGGCGGCCCTGCCTTTAGATGTCTAGGCCTTAAGCTCTAGAATTCCCTCCCTAAAACCTCTCCACCTCTTTCTCTTCCTTTAAGATGTTCCTTAAAACCTTACCTCTTTGACCAAGCTTTTGGTCACCTGTCCTCATGTCGCCCTCTTTGGCTCAGAGTCAATTTTTAGAAAGAAAAGAAAGACTTACATTTATATAGCACCTTTCACGATCACCGGACATCCCAAAGTGCTTTACAGCCAATTAAGCACTTTTCGAAGTGTAGTCACGGTAGTAATGTAGGAAACGCGGCAGCCAATTTGCACACAGCAAGCTCCCACAAACAGCAATGTGATAATGACCAGATAATCTATTTTAGTGATGTTGATTGAGGGATAAATATTGGCCAGGACACCGGGGATAACTCCCCTGCTCTTCTTTGAAATAGTGCTATGGGATCTTTTACGTCCACCTGAGAGAGCAAAGGGAGCCTCGGTTTAACGTCTCATAACACTCCTTTGAGGTGCCTTGGGACGTTTTACTGTGAGAAAAACGCTATATAAATGTAAATTGTTGTTGTTGAATAACAAACACCATCGTTGGGCATCTGATCTCAATACTCATTCACTCAGTGTAAGCATATGAACATTAACCTTTTTGTCTTTGTTGGTAAAATGGTAAAATGAAATGCAGCGCTTCTAATATTTTTTGTTTGTTGTCTGCTTTACTTTCTTGGTTACTATTTATTGGTTATCTGCAAAAATGGTGTGTAACACGAGTGAAAATGGCAGAATTCAGCACCATGGAAACACCAGCAATGTTGTATGGAGAGGGGAGTTGTCATTGTGGTCAGCTCGATCAATCAGAATAACTGCTCCAGGCCATCAGAAGAAAGCCCAAACAATAAGGTGTGGGGGCGGGTCTGGATGGAGACCTGGGGGATGTGTCTAGATGGAGACCTGGGGGATGTGTCTAGATGGAGACTGGGAGGCGAGTCAGGATGGAGAGCGGGGGAGGGTCTTGGTGGAGAGCGAGGGAGGGTCTGGGTGGAGAGCGGGGGAGGGTCTGGGTGGAGAGCGAGGGAGGGTCTGGATGGAGAGCGAGGGAGGGTCTGGATGGAGAGCGAGGGAGGGTCTGGTGGAGAGCGAGGGAGGGTCCTGGGTGGAGAGCGGGGGGCGAGTCTGGATGGAGAGCGAGGGAGGGTCTGGATGAGAGCGAGGGAGGGTCTGGATGGAGACCTGGGGGATGTGTCTAGATGGAGACTGGGAGGCGAGTCAGGATGGAGAGCGGGGGAGGGTCTGGATGGAGAGCGGGGGAGGGTCTTGGTGGAGAGCGAGGGAGGGTCTGGGTGGAGAGCGGGGGAGGGTCTGGATGGAGAGCGAGGGAGGGTCTGGGTGGAGAGCGAGGGAGGGTCTGGATGGAGAGCGAGGGAGGGTTTGGATGGAGAGCGAGGGAGGGTCTGGGTGGAGAGCGGGGGGCGAGTCTGGATGGAGAGCGAGGGAGGGTCTGGGTGGAGAGCGAGGGAGGGTCTGGGTGGAGAGCGAGGGAGGGTCTGGGTGGAGAGCGGGGGGCGGGTCTGGATGGAGAGCGAGGGAGGGTCTGGATGAAGAGCGAGAGGGGGTCTGGATGGAGAGCGAGGGAGGGTCTGGGTGGAGAGCGAGAGAGGGTCTGGGTGGAGAGCGGGGGGCGGGTCTGGATGGAGAGCGAGGGAGGGTCTGGATGAAGAGCGAGGGAGGGTCTGGGTGGAGAGCGAGAGAGGGTCTGGGTGGAGAGCGGGGGGCGGGTCTGGATGGAGAGCGAGGGAGGGTCTGGGTGGAGAGCGGGGGAGGGTCTTGGTGGAGAGCGAGGGAGGATCTGGATGGAGAGCGAGGGAGGGTCTGGGTGGAGAGCGAGGGAGGGTCTGGGTGGAGAGCGGGGGGCGGGTCTGGATGGAGAGCGAGGGAGGGTCTGGATGAAGAGCGAGAGGGGGTCTGGATGGAGAGCGAGGGAGGGTCTGGGTGCAGAGCGGGGGAGGGTCTGGCGCCTCTTGTGTGAATCACCATTCTCAGCAACCACTCTGAGGAAGTCAAAGTACCGCTCGCAACTGCTGGACAAAAACGTAGAAGCTTCACCAAATTGCGCTGTGTCTGATAAATTCATGGCTGATTTCAAAACTTTATTAAAGAAAGTGCAAAGTTTCACGCTGAATTGTGGTTGACGTTTGGTTAAGTAAATATTCATGTGAAGTGCATTTACCTATATTGTGTGTAAGGAGTTTTCTACTAAAATTAGTGATTGTGGCTAAAACGCTGTCGCCGTAGCCTCACCTGTGGCTGGTCAGTGATTTCCATTAGACAACACGAAAACGTTACCATACAGTAGTTTATCTCATGAGCTGAACGATGGCGTATGTGGTAGAAAGGCACTTTAAACATCGGACCAGAAACTTTGGTGCCATAATAGAAAATTTGCTCTTCTTGAGGGCTGGTTCAATTATCATTCAGATAATACCAGCACTCGTCTCCTTCAACAGTATTGCTGAATGTTTTAGAAAGACCCCGCCATTAAAAGCATTGAATGCCACGATAGTGGATCGTTCCTGTCCCTTAAATTATTAATGAGTATATACATACTACTAACAAAATCTGCCCCTCCACCGCTCCCCACCACCAATCCCTATTTGGGGAGGAGGATAAAACTACAAGTTACAGCAAGTCCGATGGACTGTTCATTCATAGCACCTGGTGACAGATCTTAAAATGGGGGGGGGCGGGGGCAAAATTGAATGAATAAACCTGTAAATTGTGGGCTGGCATTAGAGGATAAAAATGACCATGAAAACTGTTGGATTGTTGTAAAAACCCCACTGGCTCACTGTTACCCGGTCTGGCCTATATGGGCTACACTACATGGATGACTCTTTGGAATTCTCTGCCCCAAAGGGCTGTGAATGCTGAGTCTTTGAGTATATTCAAGGCTGAGATAGATAGATTTTTGGACTCTAGGGGAATCAAGGGATATGGAGATCGGGCAGGAATGTCGCTGTCTAAAATATTAGAGCGTTGCATTTCATCTTATCATTTTAATGGAGTTGAGGTCAATGATCAGCCATGATCTTATTGAATGGTGGAGCAGGCTCGAGGGGCCGTATGGCCTACTCCTGCTCTTACTTCTTATGTCTCTTTATGCCCTCTTAAGTGGCATTACAGGCACCTCCGTTTTTTTTTTCATATTCATTCATGGGATATGGGTGTCGCTGGCAAGGTTAGCATTTATTGCCCATCCCTAATTTCCTTTGAGAAGGTGGCGGTGAGCCACCTTCACCACACAGACTGCAGCAGTTCAAGAAGGTACTCCCACAGTGCTGTTAGGGAGGGAGTTCCAGGATTTTGACCCAGCGACGATGAAGGAATGGCGATATATTTCCAAGTCAGGATGGTGTGTGACCTGGAGGGGAACTTGAAGGTGGTGGTGTTCCCATGCGCCTGCTGCCCTTGTCCTTCTAGGTGGCAGAGGCCAGGGGTTTGGTAGGTGCCGAAGAAGCCATAGCGAGTTGCTACAGTGCATCTTGCAGATGGTACTTACTGCAGCCACGGGAGGGAGGGAGTGAATTTTTAAGGTGGCGGATGGGGTGCCAATCAAGCGGGCTGCTTTGTCTTGGATGGTGTCGAGCTTCTTGAGTGTTGTTGGAGCTGCACTTATCCAGGCAGGTGGAGAGTATTCCATCACACTCCTGACTTGTGCCTTGTAGATGGTGGAAAGGCTTTGGGGAGTCAGGAAGTGAGACACTCACTGCAAAATACCCAGCCTCTGACCTGCTCTTGTTGCCACAGTATTTTGTGGTTGGTCCAGTTGAGTTTCTGGTCATTGGTGACCCCCCAGGATGTTGATGTTGGGGGATTAGACGATGGTAATGCCATGAATGGTAAGGAGAGGTAGTTAAGACTTTCTCTTGTTAGAGATGATCATTGCCTGTCACGAATATTACTTGCCACTTATCAGCCCAAGCCTGAATGTTGTCCAGGTCTTGCTGCATGTGAGCACTGACTGCTTCGTTATCTGAGGAGTTGCGAATGGAACTGAACTCTGCAATCATCAGCGAACATCCTCACTTCTGGCCTTACGATGGAGGGAAGGTCATTGATGAAGCAGCTGAAGATGGTTGGGCCTAGGACACTGCCCTGAGGAACTCCTGCAGCGCTGTCCTGGGGCTGAGATGATTGGCCTCCAACAACCATCTTCCTTTCTGCCAGGTATCTTCTTTCTTTTGGTAGTAGCAAAGCAAATCAAATGTCAATATCCAAGTTGGATATCCAGGCCAAAGCTTCTGGAGTAACAGTATGGATATCTTGTAGTCTGCCTGCAAATTTCCTCTGAGGGCAGTGTGCAATGATGTGCTCCAGGATTTGATTAGGAGCTCCACAGTCACATGATGGGAATGCTTCAATCTTCCATCTATGGAGAAGGTGGCAGCATCTATCATGACCAGTTCTGAGACGGTTGATGGTTGTCCACTGTTTGCGAGGAAGGTTTGATCCTTCAGGTTGCACGGAGGGGTCCTCTAGGTATGACTCTAGCCAGTGGAGAGTTTTCCTCCTGATTCCCATTGACTTCAATTTTACTAGGGCTCCTTGGTCAAATGCTGCCTTGATGTCGAGGGTAGTCACTTTCAGCTCTTTTGTTCATGTTTGGACCAAGGCTGTAATGAGGTCTGTAGCCGAGTGGTCCTGACGGAAACCAAACTGAGTCACCAATAACTTGCTCACCGATGCTAAGTGCCGCTTGATAGCACTGTCGATGACACCTTCCATTACTTTGCTGGTAACCGAGAGTCGACTGATTGGGCGGTTGGATTTTCCTGCTTTTTGTGGACAGGACATACCTGGGCAATTTTCCACTTTGTCGGATAGGTGCCAGTGTTGTAGCTGTACTGGAACAGCTTGGCTAGAGGCGCGGCTAGTTCTGGAGCACAAGTCTTCAGCACTATAGCCGGGATGTTGTCAGGGCCCACAGCTTTTGCTGTTTCCAGTGCACTCAGCTGTTTCTTGATATCACGGGGAATTAATTGAATTGGCTGAAGACTGGCTTCTGTGACGGTGGAGATCTCAGGAGGAGGCCGAGATGGCTCATACATCGGCACTTCTGGCTGAAGATGGTTGCAAACGCTTCAGCCTTGTCTTTTGCACTCGTGTGGGCTCCGCCATCATTGAGGGTGGGGATGTTCACGGAGCCCCTGTTCTGAATCTATCCCATTTAGCACAGTGGTAGTGCCACACAGCACGATGGAGCGTGTCCTCAGTGTGATGACGGGACTTGTCTCCACAAGGACTGTGCGGTGGTCACTGCTACCAATACGGTCATGGACAGATACATCTGCGACAGGTAGATTGGTGAGGACAAGGTCAAGTAGGTTTTTCCCCTCGTGTTGGTTCTCTCACCACCTGGCGCAGGCCTAGATTGGCAGCTATGTCCTTCAGGACCCAGCCAGCTCGGTCAGTATTGTTTGCTATCAAGCCACTCTTGGTGATGGACATCGAAATCCCCCACCCAGAGTAATTTTGTGCCCTTGCTACCCTCAGTGCTTCTTCCAAGTGGTGTTCAACATGGAGGAGTACTGATTCATCAGCTGAGGGAGGGCAGTAGGTGGTAATCAGCAGGAGGTTTCCTTGCCTATGCTTGACCTGATGCCATAAGACTTCATGGGGTCCGAAGTCAATGTTGAGGACTCCCAGGGCCACTCCCACCCGACTGTATACCACTGTGCTGCCACCCCTGGTGAGTCTGTCCTGTCAGTGGGACAGGACCTACCCAGAGATGGTGATGGAGGAGTCTGGGACATTGGCTGAAAGGTATGATTCTGTGAGTATGACTATGTCAGGCTGACAGCTCCCCCAATTTTGGCACAAGTCCCCAGAGGTTAGTGAGGAGGACTTTACAGGGTCGACTGGGCTGGGTGTGACTTTGCCGTATCTGAATCCGGTGCCTTGGTCAATGCTAGGTGGTCCAACCGCTTTTATTCTTATTACCTCAGTTGTAAAATCAATGCCTTCAGGGCAAGTAGGGATGGGCAATAACCATGGCCTTGCTAGTGTCACCACATCCAGAGAACAAATATTTTAAAAATGTACACCAAAACAACTTTTTACAGCACAGTCAAACTTTTTAACACTATTCAATCTCTGAACATTGTTCGGCTGTGTACAAGGGGACATAAAATGGAAGCAAGAACATTTTCCATTGATCCTTTTAATAAGTGTCAATTATCCAAGGTGACTTGATGTGCAAATGTTTCAGTTCCATCGCAATACACTTTCTATTAGCAACACACAAAAAATAAGATATTTGTAAGCTGCACTGACTTTCATTCACTTAAAGAAAAACACTTTTGTTTTGAAGATGCACAACTTTGAAATGCCCTTTGTAGCAGAAAGAACTTGTATTTATATATTGCCTTATCGTGCTCTCAGGATGTTCCAACGCGCTTCACATTCAACGGATTACTTTCTGAATGTAGTCACTGTTTTGTAGGCAAACTCAGCCAACATTTTTCACACAGCAAGGTCCCACAAACAGCAATTGGACGAATGACAAGTTTATAGCTTTTTTTTTTTAAGGTGATGTTGGTTAAGGGAAAAATGTTGTCCAGGATACGAGGAGAACTCCCCTGCTCTTCTTCAAATAGGGCTGTGGGATCTTTTCTATTCACCTGAGCGAGCAGACAGGGCCTCAGTTTAACATCTCATCCAAAAGACAGAAACTCTGATCAGTACAGTACTGAGGGAGTGCTGCACTAAGTGTCAGCCTGGATTATGTGCTCAAGTCTCTGGCGTGGGGCTTGAACCCACAACCTTCTGATTCAGGGATGAGAGTGCTACCACTGAGCTGGGTAGAACATGCAAAAACTGGTACATCGATAGGGTGGAGAACTGCAGATGGGCTGAAAGAAAAACGTAGATTTTGTATGAGTCTTTTGAGATAAAAAATATATCTTCCAAACAGCACTGGAAAATGATGGGGCTTTGCAGGTTTAACCCAATCCTTCGTCCATAGGGAGATCTGACAGATAGATCAGGATCAATTGGGGGCCTCTCTCAAATGTGATTCAAGAGAAAGATGAAGGAAACACACCATGAATAGGATTGCTTTGTCACACCGAGTATTGCACAAACATGTTTCTTGAAATGAAGCAGAAAGCTCTAAATTAAACCTTTCAGTTAGTTTAAAGAACAAAATGGTGCTGATGTGCTTGCACAGACTCCGTATGAACTGTGCCCCACACTCAAGAACAGAACTATCATGTTTGGCATTTTATTCCTATAGCACTTTAGACAACACTGAAAGTATGGCTTTAGTAAAACACTGCAAAAGAAAATCCCTGAGAAGCCACTCGTTCCAAACATAAGTGGTGGAACTCTCTTTGTCTGCACTATTCATTGGAAGAATAGGTGTGTCGGGTCAACTTGGTTTCAAATGACAAAAATCCCTTGCTCCACATCCAAAGGAGGATAGCTTGGAGTGGACGAGAAAGCCTCTCTCTATGCTTTGTGCAGACAATCAGCCGTTCAGTCAGGTGCAATATCTCCAATGTCCTGTGCCCATCACGGAGCTGCACTGAATCCACGTTGAAGAGCGTTCATGGGTCAGCTCTTTCCTTCCACATATCCAAGGAAAATGGACATTCCGCGACTGGTCACAAACGCTTCAGCTCAACATCAACCTAATTAAAAGAACAAAAAAAATGAAAAGCCTGAACATAGACCTTGAGTCTAACACGGGAGAATGGTTCATGGGCTGCATTTACACCACTAATGTAGCATTGGTCCAAATAGTTTCCAACCCAACACCACAAGATAATTATGGAAGAGGAAGGCCATTCAGCCGTCTTAGTTCATCTATCCAGAAAGATCCTAAAGTCCCCTCACTGTCGCATCCAATTGGTTCTTAAATGATTCCAGAGTTTTGCCTCCACTACCCTATCCAGACGTCCAATTCAAACAACTCTTCTTTGCACTGCCCCCCGTGCTGGAGTGTCTCAGTGACCAGAACTGGACGCAGTGTTCAAGGTTCAGTCTGACCAGAGCACGGTACAGTTTGATCACTACCTCCTCTGACTTATACCAGTGTGAGACTAGAGGAGGGAGCCTTGCTCCAATGTCTGGTCAGGCTTCAACTCTGGATTTACACAATATGAAACCTTTAACATTGCTAACCACTTCGCACCAATATTAAATCTGCTGTACAAATGTCATCTCAGGTAATCAAACACTGTGGAAAAAATTGATAAACAGCATTTACATGTCTGTCCAGTAGGCTCTCATTTATCTCGAGCACAGTTTCCTCAGCAGTATTTAAAACATAGAAAACTCCACATACCTTTAAAACATTGAGGGGGAAAAATTGGTTGCTTGGTGCCTCCCGTTAGCGCCCTAAGTGGGCGCTAATGGGGCGCAAAGCAACTAGCACCCGGGCGCGGTGATGTTTGCGCCGCTCGCGAAATTGACCAGACATTTTGCGGGGGTGCTAAACACTACCACCACAATCTCCTACGCCCGCAGATAGTGACGTCAGTCGAGCGTGCAACGCCCAGGACCAGATATTGAGTTGTGCCCCCTGCCTTACCGCCTGCCGCTAGTAACGACAGGTTGAGGGGAGCATTTTGCAGTCGGGAAGGGACTGGGGGAGCGCTATTTAAAGGCGACCGCTTCCTGCCTTTTTTTGTCGGCGACATTTTTGCACCACGCATTCTGAGAGAGAGACTTCTGGAGAGATTCTACACTGTGTGAAGGAGTTTTGGGTACTGAGCAGCACTTTGCAGGTTTATTTTGATTTGACCTTCCTTGCATTAATTTAGAAGAGACTATGGGGGCTGCACTCTGAGCTCTTTCCCTGGTTCTCTCCATTGTTCTTTCCAGCAGAATTGATGTACAGGTCTCTCCAGGCCGAGATTCAAGGCTGCAATGAGCAGGGTGTGGATGGAGAGCAAGATCAACCCACTCCTTTAAGAACTGGCCGGGGCCATTGTGTGTGTGTTCCATTGTTGACTGACATCACATGAGCTTCGCCAGCTCTGAGGTAGCACCTCGCTCCTCGGCGTTAGCGCCTTGAGAGAGGTGTGTAGCGCCTGATTTAGTGCTCCAATCACCTCCAGGGGTGATAGAAGCCAAGTTTGCAGTCGGAGGCGATAATTAGTGTCAGGCGCTAAACTTTGTGCCCGGCTGATAATTGCGCCCCAAATGGGGCGATACCGAATTTCTCCCCGAGTTTATACTAAAATGAGGAGTGTTCTCACCAGAATGCATCCGCTTGGCTGGGAATTTAAAGAATTTCAGGGCAAGTAAAAATCCTTTCCACAGGAGAAGCTTTCTGATGCACAGCTGTGGTAGTCAGAGACCTTGGAGTATCTGTCTACCTAACTTGAGTAAGTGGGACATTACAACCTTGAAAATAGGGACAAAAAGAACAAACTTGCTTTTACATAGCACCTTCTGCATCTTTAGGGTGTTCCAAAGTACTTCACACCTAATGAAGTATTTTGAAGTGCAGTCACTGTTGTAATTTAGGCAGCGACAGCCAATATGAACTCAGCAAGATCCCACATACAGCAATGAGAAAAATAACCAGTTAAGCAATATACTTGAAAAGGAAACATTGGCAGGGTATTAGGGAAAGAGCAGCAATGTGGGACTAATTGGATAGCTCTTTGAGAGCTGGCAGAGGCACAATGGGCCGAATCACCTGAAACGTTAACTCTGTTTCTCTCTCCACAGCTGCTGCCTGACCTGCTGAGTATTTCCAGCATTTTCTGTTTTTATTTCAGATTTCCAGCATCCGCAGTATTTTGCTTTTGTATTAGTGTTTAATTCACTGCCACTTCTCTTCTAGGAATGCCCACCTTAAAGAAGTTCTGCTCTTATGTATGTAAAAAGAAAAAGATTAGTGAAGACAAATGTAGGTCCCTTACAGTCAGAAACGGGAGAATTTATAATGGGGAACAAGGAAATGGCCGAGCAATTAAACAAATACTTTGGTTCTGTCTTCACGGAAGAGGACACAAATAACTTCCCAGAAATGCTAGGGAACCAAGGGTCTAGTGAGAAGGAGGAATTAAAGGAAATTAGTATTATTAAAAAAATAGTGCTGGAGAAATTAATGGGACTGAAAGCCGATAAATCCCCAGGGCCTGATAATCTGCATCCCAGAGTACTAAAAGAGGTAATAACAGAAAATGCTGGAAAAACTCAGCAGGCCAGGCAGCATCCGTGGAGAGAGAAACAGAGTTAACGTTTCAGGTCGAAGACTTTTCGTCAGAACTGGAAAAAAGCAGTGGGCCCTTCCCACTGTCCAGGGCCCCAAACACCCCTTCCAGGTGAAACAGCGATTTACTTGTACTTCCTGCAATTTAGTATACTGTATTCGCTGCTCACGATGTGGTCTCCTCTACATTGGGGAGACCAAACGCAGATTGGGTGACCGCTTTGCAGAACACCTCCGTTCAGTCCGTAAGGAGGACCCCGAGCTCCCGGTGGCGTTTCACTTTAATTCACCGCTCCATTCCCACTCAGACCTCACCGTCCTCGGCCTCCTGCATTGTTCCACGGAAGCTCAGCGTAAGCTCGAGGAACAGCACCTCATCTTTCGATTAGGCACTCTACAGCCCTCTGGACTCAACATAGAGTTCAACAATTTCAGATCATAACCCCGGCCCTTATCACACATACATATATATATATATATATATATTTTATTTTATATTTTTTTTAATCCACACTTTTGTTTGGCCCTTTTTTTCTCCCCTCCCAGCATGGCAGCTGTCCTTCATTCTGCCAGCGCAATTCACACTTCATCTAGAGCCATCCTTTGTTCCTCAACCTGTCCCATTTCCACCTCCTCTTGCCTTGAATATCTCAATGTCTCGCAATGTCTCTTAATCTCTCCTGCTTTCTATCCTATCACTGACCTTCCCTTTTGTTCTTTCATCCCCTCCCCCTTTTCCCAGCCCTAAACTTGCTTTAAAATCTATTTCATTTCCTGCTTTTTTCCAGTTCTGACGAAAGGTCTTCGACCTGAAATATTAACTCTGTTTCTCTCTCCACGGATGCTGCCTGGCCTGCTGAGTTTTTCCAGCGTTTTCTGTTGTTATTTCGGATTTCCAGCATCCGCAGTATTTTGCTATCGTACTAAAAGAGGTAGCCATGGAAATAGTGGATGCATTGGTTGTCATCTTCCAAAATTCTATAGATTATGGAACAGTTCCTGCAGATTGGAGGGTGGCAAATGTAACCCCACTATTTAAAAAAGGAGGGAGAGAGAAAACAGGGAACTACAGACCGGTTAGCCTAACATCAGTAGTAGGGAAAATGCTAGAATCCATTATAAAGGATGTGATAACAGGACACTTAGAAAATATCAACGGGATTAGACAAAGTCAACATGGATTGATGAAAGGGAAATCATGTTTTACAAACCTACTGGAGTTTTTTGAGGATGTAACTGGTAGAATAGATAAGGGAGAACCAGTGGATGTGGTGTATTTGGATTTTCAGAAGGTCTTTGATAAAGTCCTACATAAGAGGTTAGTGTGCAAAATTAAAGCACATGGGATTGGGGGTAATATACTGGCATGGATTGAAAATTGGTTAACAGACAGGAAACAGAGTAGGAATAAATGGGTCTTTTTTGGGGTGGCAGGCGGTGACTAGTGGGGTACCGCAGGGATCAATGCTTGGGCCCCAGCTATTCACAATATATATCAATGATTTGGATGAGGGAAACAAATGTAATATTTCCAAGTTTGCTGATGACACGAAACTAGGTGGGATTGTGAGTTGTGAGGAGGATGCAAAGAGGCTTCAAGATGATTTAGACAAGTTGAGTGAGTGGGCAAATACATGGCAGATGCAGTATAACATGGATAAATGTGAAGTTATCCACTTCGGCAGGAAAAACCGAAAGAGAGTATTATTTAAATGGTGATTGATTGGGAAATGCTGATGTACAAAGGGACCTGGGTGTCCTTGTACACCAGTCACTGAAAGCAAACATGCAGGTGCAGCAAGCAGTTAGGAAGGCAAATGGTATGTTGGCCTTCATTGCAAGAGGATTTGAGTACAGGAGCAAGGATGTCTTACTACAGTTATACAGGGTCTTGGTGAGACCACACCTGGAGTACTGTGTGCAGTTTTGGTCTCCTTACCTAAGAAAGGATATACTTGCCATAGAGGAAGTGCAGCGAAGGTTCACCAGACTGATTCCTGGGATGGCAGGACTGTCGTATGAGGAGAGATTGGGTTCACTAGGCCTGTATTCAGTAGAGTTTAGAAGAATGAGAGGGGATCTCATTGAAGCGTATAAAATTCTGACACGGCTAGACAGACTGGATGCAGGGAGGTTGTTTCCCTTGGCTGGGGGGGTCTAGAACGAGGGGTCACAGTCTCAAGATATGGGGTAGGACATTTAGGACTGAGATGAGGAGAAATTTCTTCACTCAGAGGGTGGTGAACCTGTGGAATTCTCCACCACAGAAGGCTGTGGAGGCCAAGTCACTGAATATATTTAAGAAGGAGATAGATAGATTTCTAGACACAAAAGGCATCAAGGGGTATGGGGAGAGAGCGGGAATATGGTACAGTATTGAGATAGAGGATCAGCCATGATCATATTGAATGGTGGAGCAGGTTCGAAGGGCTGAATGGCCTACTCCTGCTCCTATTTTTCTATGTTTTTTCTCTCTGATGGGATTTCCGTTTGTCTCTTTTACCTTGTTCATATTCATTGCTTTCTGTTTCCTTTCTCGTGTTTGATCAGGTATCTACCAAAACTCGCTTTCACAGCCATATATCTTTCCTCCTATCACAGACCTTCCCTTTTGTTCATTCCTCCCCTGCCCCTATACTTGCTTAAAAACCTGTTCCATCTCCAACTTTTTCCAGTTCTGACGAAGGGTCATCGACCTGAAACGTTAACTCTGTTTCTCTCTCCATAGATGCTGCCTGACCTGCTGAGTATTTCCAGCATTTTCTGTTTTTATTTCAGTCCTCCTTCTGTGCTGTGTGATTCTATGATTTGTTTTAGTAATGTTGGTTGAGGGATAAATATTGGCCTGGGCACTGTTTATAGGTCGTGGCTTTGTAACAGTAGTTTGCATTTCTGGTCTTACAGTTCGCTTCTCCCCTTTTTGTTTCAGTCAGTCTTATAAAGCAGGGATGTCCAATGTGCAGTCTGTGGGCCACATGGGCCCTGGTGAACCAGCCCTATTTGCATTCATATTCCTTATTCACTGGCCTGCCCTGTAAACGTCATGGGCCTGGAAGTTTGGAAAGGACTATTCTTGGCGCTGTTGCCTGATTGGTGGATAAATCCTCAATCACAGCACCAGGCATCAGTAACATGAAATATCTGCAAATTAATAGGAACAGGGATTTAAGCTTTATATGCAAGTTTAATGGTACAAATCCACATAGCCTATGAAGACAGAAGCTTGGACACACCTGCTACGAATTAACTTGTACCCTTCCTAGTCTGTGACACACCAAGGTATAGCACGTTGGACCACCAACCTGCTTACACTTTCTATCAACTGAGCATAGCATTTATTAAACTTTGGCTAAATGATTCGGATGTAACCATCGAAAGCACAATACTGTTGAGTTTGAATCAAGCAAAGGTCTTTGGGAATGTGGGATTCTGAAAAAGGCTATAGCTTCAAACACCAAGTGTTTCAGCATGGACTTTGCTGGATAGGTTTTCATATGTTCTGTTTAATTTTAAATTGAAAATAAACTTTAAAAGGTAACTTGTAGCACCGGGCATGATATTTGCACATCACATCACTGCTGGTCATTGTGTACTCTGTACACACAGTTTATAATAAAATTTCCTGCAAGATACATTTGCACGTTCGTACATAGTGGAGTTTACAATGACACAGCAGTGAATTCAGTCAGTATGGAAACATTGTGTGTCACCAAGGCACCATCGTCGACAGGCTAAGCTCAAACTCCAAGCCCACAGTCACACCCAATATGTCCACAGATGCAAAGTCTATGTTACTGATTCAGTCATGAGGCTGATAAGTGTGTTTACTGAATAAACAAACAGATCCTAAAATCACACTCAAACCAAGAATAATTATTATTATCTATCCACATGGTTAGACTGTGGTAACGTCTCACGCTCACACCAATAATTCTCATGAGCTATTACGGTATCTCTTTAAAGACTTTGAGACAGAGCTAAGGGCCAGTCTATAGAGCAGATGACAATATAACAGTGGTACAAGACCTACTGTGGGGAAGACCACAGCTTCAGCCCAGAGTGCAGTCTTCTACGGATGCAAACCCATAATATAAAAACGAATCGAATTATATCTCCATCAGTCGGAAGATTACAAAGTAACGTTATCACAGTCCAAAAAAACCCAAGGCATTCCCCAGTGGAATAACCTACAGTGGTCATCACATCCGCCGACATGCAGAACCAGCCTCATCAACCCTGCACCAAAGTCTACAGAACCTCGACAGGTACCCAGCAAACCTGTAACAAGCTGAGAGAAATGGGGGGCCGGTTATGGAAATCATTGACTCTTACTGAACAGCTCACTGAATTCTGGGAATGTTCCCATGGACTGGAGAAAGGTCCACATGGTACCCAGGTTTATAAAGGGCAGTGTGTCAGAACCAGGAAACTCATAGGCCTGTTAGTTTAACTTCAGTTATGGGCAAATTGCTAGAAGGGATTATTAGACATGCATTGTATGATCATCTTGAAGAAGCAAGGGGTTATCAAGGAATCACAGCATGGCTTCTGGAAGAGAAGATCCTGTCTCACCAACTCAATCAAATTCTTTGAGGAGGTTATGAAGTTGGCAATGATGGAAGCCTGGTTGATATTCTGCATCTAGATTTTCAAAAAGCCTTTGATGAAGTGTTGCACAAAAGCCCAATAAACAAGGTTGTGTCTTGAGGGTTGGATAGTGAATTGACTGTATTCGTGTAGATAGAAGGGAGTTACTATTGATAGCAGCTCTGGGTGAGGGCTAGTCATTAGAAGAGTCCCACAGGGATCGGTGTTGGTCTTCACCGCTTTTATCAATGACCTGGATGAAAGCATTGGGGCGGCATATGCATATGACACAAAGATATGTTAAGATCTTGGATGAAAGAAAATAATCTGCAGGTGAACCTAGATGCATTGGAGGAACAGGCCCATATGTGGCATAGGTCTTTTTAATATAGACAAGTGTAGTGTAATGCATTTGGGCTTGGGGTAATTCCAGGCATGAATGCACAATGTAAAGTTGCAGATGAAAGTCTGCTGAGTGGGAGAAGGACCTGGGGAGGAGGGTTTATAATTCAGGAGTCATTGAAGAACCATGACCAGTGTTGTGAGGCTATTGAATGCCAATTGGGCATTAGGATATGTAGCTAGGACAATTAAATATAAAACTAGAAGTTAAGAACGCAATTCCTGTTAGAATGCAAACAGATTCCAACTGTTGGGGCAAGCGCGAATTCAAGTCTGCCTCCATCTTCTTAATAGGAGTTGATTTTCTTATGTTGCAGTACGTGGTGTTGATTCCTGATGTATTTCAATTACAAGGCAGCACAGAAACAGGCCATTCGGCCCAACAGATTCATGCCGGTGTTTATGCTCCACACGAGCCTCCTCCCACCCTTCTTCATCTAACCCCATCAACATATCCTTCTTGTCCTTTCTCTCTCTTGTGCTTATCTAGCTTCCCTTAAATGTATCCATGCTATTCGTCTCAACTACTCCATGTCATAGAGTCATAGTCATAGAGTTATACAGCACAGAAAGAGGTCCATCGTGTCCGCGCCGGCCATCAAGCCCCGTCTATTCTAATCCCATTTTCCAGCACTTGGTCCATAGCCTTGTATGCTATGGCGTTTCAAGTGCTCATCTAAATGCTTCTTGAATGTTGAGAGTTCCTGCCTCTACCATCCTTTCAGGCAGTTAGTTCCAGATTCCAACCACCCTCTGGGTGAAAAAGTTTTTCCTTAAATCCCCTCTAAACCTCCTGCCCCTTACCTTGAAACTATTCCCCCTTGTTATTGACCCTCTACTAAGGGGAAAAGTTCATTTCTATCTACGCCCCTCATAATTTTGTACACCTCAATCAGGTCCCCCCTCAGCCTTCTCTGCTCTAAGGAAAACAACCCCAGCCTGTCCAGTCTCTCTTCATAGCTGAAGCGCTGCAACCCAGGTAACATCCTGGTGAATCTCCTCTGCACCCTCTCCAATGCAATCACATCCTTCCTATAGTGTGGCGACCAGAACTGCACACGGTATTCCAGCTGTGGCCTAACTAGCGTTTTGTACAGCTCCATCATAACCTCCCTGCTCTTGTATTCTATGCCTCGGCTAATGAAGGCAAGTATCCCATATGCCTTCTTAACCACCTTATCTACCTGTCCTGCTGCCTTCAGGGATCTATGTACATGCACACCAAGGTCCCTCTAATCCTCTATCCTTCCTAGGGGCCTACCATTCATTGTGTATTCCCTTGCCTTGTTAGTCCTCCCAAAATGCATCAGCTCACACTTTTCAGGGTTAAATTCCATTTGCCACTGTTCTGCCCATCTGACCAACCCGTCTATATCGTCCTGTAGCCTGAGGCTTCCCTCCTCGCTATTTACCACCCCACCAATTTTCGTGTCATCTGCGAACTTACTGATCATACCTCCTACATTCATATCTAAATCATTAATGTACACTACAAACAGCAAAGGACCCAGCACCGATCCCTGCGGTACACCACTGGACACAGGCTTCCAGTCACAAAAACAACCTTCGACTATCACCCTCTGCCTCCTGCCACTAAGCCAACTTTGGATCCAATGTGCCAAGTTGCCCTGGATCCCATGGGCTCTTACCTTCTTTACCAGTCTTCCATGCGGGACTTTGTCAAAAGCCTTACTGAAGTCCATGTAGACCACATCAACTGCACTACCCTCATCCACACACCTAGTCACCCCCTCGAAAAATTCACGAGTTCCACGTTCTAACCACTCTCTGGGTAAAGAAGTTTCTCCTGAATTCCCTATTGGATTTATTAATGACTATCTTATATTTATGCCCCCTAGTTCTGGTCTAGCCCGCAAGTGGAAACATCTTCTCTACATTTACTTATCAAACCCTTTCATAATCTTAAAGTCCTCTATCGGATTACCCTTCAGTCTTCTATTTTCTAGAGAAAATAGAAGGCCTGTTCAGTCTTTCTGGATAGGTATAACCTCTCGGTTCTAGTATCATTCTAGTTTTTTTGCATCTTCTCCAGTGCCTCTATATCCTTTTTATAAATATGGAGACCAGAACTGTTCACAGTACTCCAAGTGTGGTCTAACCAAGGTTCTATACAAGTTTAACATAACA
Organism: Squalus acanthias; assembly: GCA_030390025.1. Taxonomy (NCBI): domain Eukaryota; kingdom Metazoa; phylum Chordata; class Chondrichthyes; order Squaliformes; family Squalidae; genus Squalus; species Squalus acanthias. Next base: position 226,827,879 of record CM059425.1, on the reverse strand, counting down.
TCTCTGCTTTTCAATTCTACCCCTCTAGAAATGAACCCCAGTGCTTGGTTTGCTTTTTAAAAAAATGGCTTTATAAACCTGCGTTTCTACTTTTAGTGATTTGTGTATCTGTATCCCCAGATCCTGCTGTTCCTCTACCCCATTTAGACACTTATTTTCCAAGGAGCATGTGGTCTCATTGTTCCTACCAAAATGTACTACCTCACACTTATCTATATTGAAGTTCATTTTCCAATAACACACCCGGTCATTTGTGCTCCATTACTCTGCATTTCTTATATCCAGTCCAAGATTGAACAGTGATCAAACTGAGGAGATTAAATCAGTACAAGTATCAACTGAAAACATCCGCTTGAAGGTGGATTCATTAAAAATCTTCCAAAAACAGATTTCAGATAATTGGCAAAAGAACCGGGGGTGGGGGGGGGGGGGGGGGGAAATGAGGAGATTTTTTTTTTTTTAATGCAGCAAGTTATGATAATCTGGAATGCACTGCCCGAAAGAGTGGTGGAAGTAGATTCAACAGCAACTTTCAAAAGGAGAATTGGATATATACTTGAAAAGGAAAAATTTGCAGGGTTTTGGGAAAAAGAGTGGGACTAATTGGATAGGTCTTTCAGAGAGCCGGCACAGGTACAATGGGCTAATTGGCCTCCTTGCGTTCTATATGATACCCAAGCAAAATCCTATCCTTGTACAAGGCCTTAGTCTGGCAATATCTAGAATACAGTTTCTAGTTTTGGTCACCTCCTGGTGGGGGATATTGAGGCCTTGAGGAGGACCATTTGATTGGTCCCTAGTTAAAGGCCTTAAGCCATCAAGAAAGAACCTTTCAATGCCGCAACCTTCACCATCTAGAAGGACAAGGGCAGCAGGCGCATGGGATCACCACTACTTTCAAGTTCCCCTCCAAGACACACACCATTCTGACTTGGAAATATATGACTGTTCCTTCATCATCGCTGGGTCAAAATCCTGGAACTCCCTACCTAACTGCACTGTGGAAGTACCTTCACCGCACAGACTACAGCGGTTCAAGAAGGCAGCTCACCACCACCTTCTAGCCTTTCCAGCAACGCCCACGTCCCGTGAATGAATATTAAAAAAAAAAGCTTATAGAACCGTGGCTTCTGACCTTGAAAAGGTAGATGTTGAGGAATATGATTGAGCTCTTTAAAATAATGAAGGCATTAGTTCTGCTCGAGTGGAAAGGTTATTTGGGCTAGGTGGGTAGGGGAGGACTAGTGGCATCAGTAAAAGTTACTAAAACAGAAAGTTAGCTTGGATGGCAGGAAGTACTTCTGTTCACAGAGAGTCATTGACCACAAGTTGCCATTATATGCAGCGATTATGGACTCACTGCAAATGTTCAAAAGGGAGCTGGACATGTTCCTGCAAGTGGAACACATCTTGAATTTTCGAAGATGGGTGGGCTGATGGGGACTAGCGTCACAAGCAACTGTGGACCCCTGGAGCTTATTTTGATCACCTCTGGGGGGCGGTCAAAGAGGAACGTCAGAATTTTTATTTTCCTAAATTGGCTTTTTTTCTCTTTTATCTTGCCTCTCCAAGGAAATTGAATGACTGATGGGTAAGGGGGCTGTAATGGTGCTTGATGGACCAGCTGGTCTTTCCCTGGTCCTTTTTCTTGCGTTCGCTTGTTCTCAACTTCATCTGGCCAGCTGGTGCATGAAAAATCAAATCATCGGATTGTGTTTCGATTGGAAGATCCGCTCAAATAAAAACCCAAATCCATTTTGTTTGTGATTTAGACTCAATATCCACAGGGGGTGCTACACAGAATATTGAAGGGTAATTGGACAACACTCTACAAAACCATAATTTTAAGCGCACACACACACCCTCCCTTACCTTATTCTTGCCAAAACCTTGTTGTCTGCCTAATATTTGAACAGAATTTTAAAGGTATCGTTTCTGATGAGGACTAGCAGGATGGCCCACTGCTCACTTACAGCAGGGACTGATCACAGTCGGGGTCGGGGGATAAACCAGAGCCACGTCCACACGCTCACTCCCATTTTTGGGGCAAATGATCTCAGTCACTCCTTCCGGCCTGGATTGGGTCAATAGCTCCCCTGTTGATGAGAGAGAGAGAAAGAAAGAGGTTCATATAGTTAAAAAGTAGTTAAATCCCTTCATCGTAGACAGCAGTCAGACTCACATTAGCAGAGTTTTCATTTGAAGGATTAATAAATAAAGGTAAAGTAATTCCCAAGCCTGCCAGCGGGTCGGGCAGGTACAGCACATGAAGCACCTATAGAATGACAGCATTGTAACTAAGCAAAACCACTTCAATACCAAGCTCCCCTCACTGCCAGCTGGGCAAAGAAAGCGCCTTCTGTCAATTAACCCTCGAAGCACTGAAAAAATTATTCAGTGTTTCTGAATTTGGATTGTGATTCCCATTTTGGGGGTAATTCTAACTTTGGGCGATGGCGTAAAGCAGATAATATCGGATTGGCTGCCCGTTATACACCCCGCTCGATTTTCCTTTCCATTGACTTCAAAGGAACAGGCTACTGCTGGTTTTCCATCATCGCTGAAAGTTAAAATGACCCCCATGGGACATGAATAGATGCAGAATGGAGAAGTGACCGCTGTATGGGACAGTTATAGCTGAGGACATCTTGAAATAAATGTTTTTTTTTTCTAGATACAGAATGTTCTTATTGAATTACAGCTCCGACAGCCCAGGTGATGGTTTCCCAAGTATCACAGCTGGCGAGTTACTCGTGCATTTGCACTTGTAACTGAATTGTGAGAAGTCCTCACCCTTAACTGTACAAAACTGTGTTGGCTGGACGAGAGAGAGAGAAATTGCCAAAATCCAGCCTAACGTTACTAAAGGGCCCAAATGGTTATCATCAAATAAAATAGCTTCTTGTGGTTGACAAAATGGCAAGTACCAGCCACCCCCCCCCCCCATATAGTTACAAATTGCAGACAAGGCCCAGGTTTGACTATAATCGACTTCAGTCTTTTTCATTGTCCCTCATCCAATTAAAATGCATAAAATTGTACTTCAAAATTTATATGTATATTTATGGTTCCTACATTACAACAGTGATTACACGTTAAAAGTACTTCATTGATTGTAAAGCGCTTTGGGATGTCCTGAGGTCGAGAAAGGTGCTATATTTCTTTATGAGCAGACTTTAATTAATCAGATTATATGCACAGAGCAGTGTAGTCACTGTTGTAATGTAAGAATATGCTTAATCTATGTCCATTAGTTGACTTTGTTCCTCGCTAGACACCTCCTCTGCTGTGACCTCTACCACCAAAAAGGACAAGAACAGCAATGTCATGCGAACAACTTCACCTAAGTCACATACCACCCTGTTGGACATATATCGCCATTCATTTGTTGTTGCCGGGTCAGGATCCTGGAATTGCCTATCTGACGCCATTGGGACTGTAGCAGTTCAAGGAGAGGGCCCACCACCTTCTCAGGACAACTGGGAATCGTCAATTAATGTAGCCTTACCAATGGTGCCCACATCCTGAGAAGACCCAGAGAATCGGTCAAATGAACGTTTTCTCTCACCAGTTGATCAGCAGTACTGGCAATATTTAGCACTTTTCTGGCTTAGCCCCTCTGTCTTTGACCACTAGGACAAGTAGTTAACTCAAACTCCCCCTCCTACATAGGACTGAGAGAAGAAAGATCTGCGTTTATATCGCATCTTTCACATTTTCGGGATATCCCAGAGCACTTCACCGCCAATTAATTACTTTTGAAGTGTAGTCACAAATAGCAGATGGGATGAATGATCCTTTAATCTGTCTTGGCAGTGTTGAATTGGGGGTGAATGTTGGCCAGGACATTGGGAGAACTAACCTACTCTTCACAGAATATTGTGATGCCACCTTTAACAAGCACCTGTATAGGCAGATGGGGTCTCGGCTTAATGAGCATATGAAAGACGGCACCTCCGACAATGTAGCACTCCCCTCAGTACGGCACCGAGGTGTCATCCTAGAATGAAGTTACATCAGTGTACTACCTCCAAACTAAACAGTGGGTGCAGAGAGGAAGCAGAAGACAACAGGTTAAACTAGAAAGGTTAGGGTAGAAAGACAAGGTTAGACTTGGTACTAATAACTTGGGAAAACCTTGGGCGGGTGTGGCTATTCCATGAGAAGGGAATTTGAATTTAAAGGTCTTTTCCTGCTCCCAAAAGCTTCAATTTTAATGTTACAACTACAAAGCAAGCCCCAATGTCGGATAGCTTTATTTCTGTAGTTTTATTACTTGTTTCAGTGCCATGGAGACAGCTTAAAAGGTGGTCTGCCCCAGGAGATAGTCTTTTCCCTGGATTTGACCAGCGATCGAAGGGTTAAGTATGTAGAGTATAATTTGTCAACCTTACACTGTACAGGGTAATCTATCACTAAATATGGTGCCCAACACCAGAAACAGAATTGTTCCAGTTTCTCGTTTGTTTATTTTATTAGATACCGAACCAAATATTTTAACATTTGTTTTTACTGGTAAGTGTTCTTACTAATAAGTTAAACTGTTAAAAGCATTCTCCTGTCTGGGCAGATCGCATTGCTTTGCAATCAAATTTCAGTATAATCTTGCCTAACAAAATCTTAGCACTTCATTTTCAGAAACCTCATCTGCATGAATTACAATGTTTGGAACCAGCAAATGTTTCACCAAACTAACCAACGCCGACTAAATGATGCAGGTGCAAGGGCGATTGAACAGAAATTACCCACTTACTGAAAGTCTGCTTCAACCATGATTCACTGTAATGATCCCAAAACTCACAATACTGCATGTTTGCTTAAAGATAGCAAGGAGCAACTGTAAGATCCCAATATTATAAAACTATGGACCTAACCAGTGATCCCAATATATATGATACGGTGACAGAAACTGTTTACATGGGAAATTTTCCTTACAAAGTGCTTACATACAGAATACCATTAAAGTTGTTTACATAGGCAGTTTCCATTGTAAATATTGACATAAAAAGACTTGCATTTCTATTTCAATTTCTATTTCAATTTCTCTGCTCCCCTCACTCACTCCAACCTACCTCCCTCTGAACTTGCAGCCTCGGCCTATTACACTGTTCCACGGAAGCTCAGCGTAAGCTCGAGGAACAGCACCTCATCTTTCGTTTAGGCACGCTACAGCCCTCTGGACTCAATATCGAGTTCAACAATTTTAGATCATAACCTCAGCTCCAATCACATTTATAGTTTATTTTATCCACCCTTTTATTTGTCCCCCCCCACCTTTTTTTTCCTCCTAGAAGCTGGCAGCTGTCCTTCATTCTGCCAGTGGATTTCACACTTCATTCAGCCTTAATCTGTCACATTAACACCACCTCTAGCCTTGCATATCTCTTAATGTCTCTTAATGTCTCTTCATCTCCCCCTTTGTTCCTTTATCCCCTCCCCCTTTTCCCAGCTTTACCCTGGCCTTAAATCTATTTGATTTCCGGCTCTTCCCAGTTCTGATGAAAGGTCATCGACCTGAAACGTTAACTCTCTTTCTCTCTCCACGGATGCTGCCTGGCCTGCTGAGTTTTTCCAGCGTTTTCTGTTGTTATTTTGCATTTCTATAGCGCCTTTCACAACCACCGGACATCCCAAAGCGCTTTACAGCCAATGAAGTACTTTTTGAAGTGCAGTCACTGTTGTAATGTAGGAAATGCAGCAACCAATTTGCACACAGCAAGCTCCCGCAAGCAGCAATTTGATAATGACTAGATAATCTGTTTTTGTTATGTTGGTTGAGGGATAAATATTGGCCAGGACACCGGGGATAACTCCCCTGCTCTTCCTTGAAATAGTGCCATGGGATCTTTTACGTCCACCTGAGAGAGCAGACGGGGCCTCGGTTTAGCGTCTCATCCGAAAGACGGCACCTCCGCCAGTGCAGCACTCCCTCGATACTGCATTGGAATGTCAGCCTAGATTTTTGTGCTCAAGTCTCTGGAGTGGAATTTGAACCCACAACTTTCTGACTCAGAGGCGAGGGTGCTACCAACTGAACCACTGGCTCAGTTGCGAGTGCCGAATTAGGGACAATTATGTGACATGATAAATGTTCCAGGAAGTCAAGTTTGTGGAGAGGAAGTAAACGCATACACAAGATTTTTTTAATAATATAAAGATATCAGCACTTTCCTGACAGGCAAAGGATTTCACAAAAGTTAAGGTATCCATAAAATGACCTTGGGTATCAGGGTAAAACCCTCCCCCTCGAGGGGACTAACCGGGTCGGTGGAAAACCAGTGGCTGACAGCTGCGAATCCGAATTTGGATGGAAGTGACTAATTAGTTCATTAATGTAGACCTACTCAGCAGCTGGGATAGTCAATTAGAGATCTTCAATCTTCACCAAAAAGAGTTTCCTGATGGGCTCAAATCATTCGTGTCGGTTCATACGCAAATAAAAAACTAATGATCCCCAGTAGGGCAAGCAGACTGAAGCAAAATTGGTACATCACCGACCAATACAACTCAAGTACAATAGCAAAATACTGCGGATGCTGGAAATCTGAAATAACAACAGAAAGTGCTGGAAACACTCAGCAGGTCAGGCAGCATCGAGGAGAGGAGAAACAGAGTTAACGTTTCGGGTCAAACCCTTCGTTAGTGTTTCCAGCACTTTCTGTTGTTAATACAACTCAAGTTACTGGAAGGTTAATAGAGAATGATAAAACCAAACAGGCCTCAGCAGCAAAACCCCACTCCCATTGAAAGCAATGACGTTCTCTTAGATTAGATCAGGACACCAGATGGATACATTACTTACACTCATCTGGGATTCCAGTAAAATGTGCAATATTTCACGTCTTATCTTTAGTCAGCCTCTCTACCCACACATGTCGGAGTCTGCACTGGGTTAACCCTGTGTGTGCCGGTATTCTCACAGGAGGACTTGAACACTTTAATTTGCAAAGTCACGTTGATTATTTCTCATTAGGAAAGTGCAAACTGTGGGGGCATAAAGTACTTTTAATCTAAACTTTTACTGCAAGTACTTTCTAGTGATTTGATACAACTGTTGGTGTTGACCATGTTGGTGTGAGACTGGAGTCACATATTGACCAGACCAGGTAAGAACGGTAGGTTTTCTTCCCTTAATCTAAACATAGGAATGTGGCGGATCGCCACCTAAACGGGCGCAATCCACTTTTCCGTCCGTGGACAATAAATCGGGCACCTTGCCTTTAAGGCATGAAAAAAGGAGTGGGCGTCGCCCTCAGTGTGAACTTAAAAAGAGCGGGCGTCGCCCTCAACCAGTAGGGTTTTGCAGAGAGAAGTTGTAGCAGCCATTTTGCCAAGGAGTATGTAATTAAAAGCCATGTGCGACACATCACCACAGATGGGACGAAGTACGACTACCTCGTCACATCACTCGGTAGCTCCACAGTTACGAAGGTCTGGACAGCGCTGCAGAACCCACCAGAGGAAGGCAAGTATGCACATCTTAAGGCCACGCTCCTTAAAAAATTTACGGCCTCGACATATCAGCGAAACTGCCACCTCCTCGACCTTCCAGGCCTCGGTGATGCCTCACCGTCAGACCTCCTCTCCCACATGCTCTCCCTCACCGATGAGAGCCCACCCGGATCCCTCTTCCGCACGCTGTTCATCCGCCAGCTACCTCTCAGCATCCGCCCAGCGATCGTGGCGTCCGGCCTCACGGACCTGGAAGCCCTGGCCGATGAGGCCGACAAGCTGCTGTCCGCTCACTCCAGCCTCGACGTCACTCCGGACTTGGCAGCCACTGCCTGGGTGCGCCACTCACCGGCCACCACAAGGCCCAGCCACCGGGCTCACGGGGCCTTCGCGCCCCACTAACCCGGGCCACTGTTACTACCACGCATGGTTCGGCGCCAGGGCACAACGGTGCACACCTCCCTGCTCTTTCAAGTCCGCCCCCACACCAGCCCCCGCGATGGCCGTGGGCCACGCGGGCTCCCTGCTGTACGTCACGGATGACAAAACCGGCCGCCGGTTCCTGTGCGACACTGCAGCTCAGCACAGCATCATCCCGGCCTCCGCCCTCGACATCCAAAAGGGCAAACGAGGACCGGCGCTGGCTGCTGCTAACGACTCGGACATCCGGACGTACGGCACCCGCACAGTCACCCTCAACCTCGCTGGTCGCCGCTACCGATGGGAGTTCATCACTGCCAAGGTGCTCTCCCCTCTCATCGGCGCAGATTTCCTGTGCGCCCACGGCCTACTGGTAGACATCCCTCGACACCGCCTCGTGGACATGAACACCATGTCCCCCATCCTGGGCGCCATGGCCCCCCGTCAACCCGCCGACATGGCGTCACAGTGCCACGCCCGGGCCACGGATGACTACTCGGCACTCCTGGCCAAATTCCCGGCCCTTACCAATCCAACCTTCTCCGCGGAGGCCACCAAACACGGGGTGGAACACTTCATCCCCACCACAGGCTCCCCAGTGTACGCCCACGCCCGCAGGCTGGACCCGGCCAAACTGGAGATCGCGCGGACCGAGTTTGCCACCATGGAACAGCTCGGCATCATCCGCCGCTCTAACAGTCCCTGGGCCTCCCCACTCCACAGCGCCCCCAAACCAGGCGAGGGTTGGTGCCCCTGCGGGGATTACCGCCGCCTCAACGACGCCACCACCCCTGATCGGTACCCCGTGCCGCACATCCAGGACTTCTCGGCTAGACTGGCCGGCCGCTCAGTCTTTTCCAAGGTCGACCTGGTGCGCAGCTACCACCAAGTCCCCGTCCACCCCGCGGACGTCCCCAAGACGGCCGTAATCACCCCCTTCGGCCTTTGAGTTCCTGCGGATGCCCTTCAGCCTCAAAAACGCGGCCCAGGCATTCCAACGGCTCATGGACTCAGTCCTTCGGGACCTGAAGTCCCTGTTCGTCTACCTGGACGACATCCTGGTAGCCAGTTCCTCCAAGCAGGAACACCTCGAACACCTTCGCATCCTGTTCGGGCGCCTCAGCGACCACGGGCTCATCCTCAGCCCAGCCAAATGCCAGTTCGGCCTGGACAAGATCGACTTCCTCGGCCACCACATCACCCATGCTGGGGCCATTCCCCTGCCCACCAAGGTGCAGGCCGTCCAACAATTTCCCTGCCCCACCACCATCAAAGGCCTCCAGGAGTTCCTCGGGATGGTGAATTTCTACAACTGCTTCATCCTCAAAGCGGCGTCCCTCATGAGGCCCCTGTATGAAGCCCTCCGGGGCAGGAGCGGCAAGATGGCAGTCGAATGGACGGCAGACGCGTCAGCCGCCTTCGACTCCACCAAGACCGCGCTCGCCAATGCCACCCTGCTCGCGCACCCACGGCCCAATGCCAGGGTAGCGCTCACCATGGACGCCTCCGACCACGCGGTCGGCGCCGTGTATGAGCAGTGGGTCGACGGCGCCTGGCAACCACTTGCCTTCTTCAGCCGCCAACTACGCCCCCCGGAGGTCAAGTACAGCACCTTCGACCGCGAGCTCCTCGCGCTGTACCTGGCGGTCCGCCATTTTCGGTTTTTGCTGGAGGGCCACCCCTTCACTGCGTTTGTCGACCACAAACCCCTGACATTCGCAATGGCAAAGACAACCGACCCCTGGTCCGCCAGGCAGCAGCGCCAGCTCGCGGCAGTGTCCGAGTTCACCACGGACATCCAACACGTCTCCGGCCGAGACAATGTGGTAGCCGACTGCCTCTCCCGCCCCGCCATCCACGCCGCACACCTGGCAGTCGACTACGCTCAACTCGCAGCAGACCAGATCACCAACCCTGATCTGCTCTCCGCACCTACCAACCTACCAGGGTTACGCCTGGCCGACGTCGCCAGTGGCCCGACCGCAGTCACGGTCAAGTGCGACATATCCCTATGTCAACCTCGGCCCGTCGTCCCAGCGTCCTGGCGCCGCCGGGTATTTGAGATTCTCCACAACCTCTCCCACCCCGGCGCCCGCGCATCCATCAAATTGGTAGCCAACCACTTTGTCTGGCGCGGCCTTCGCAAGGATGTGGGTACTTGGGCCAACTCCTGCCTAGCCTGCCAACGGGCCAAGGTGCAGCAACACACGAAAGCACCCCTCGAGGAGTTTACCGTCCCTTCGCGTAGATTCGACCACATCCACGTGGACATCGTCGGGCCCCTGCCGCCGTCGCAAGGCCACACGCACTTGCTGACGATCGTTGACCGCACCACGCGCTGGCCCGAGGCAATTCCACTGACCTCTACCACCACCGCCGACATCGCCAGAGCCTTCGTCAGCACCTGGGTCGCACAGTTCGGCATCCCCTCCGACATGACGTCGGACAGAGGTCCGCAATTTACCTCTGAACTCTGGACCGCCGTCGCACGCAATCTCGGGGTGACCATTCACCGCACCACAGCGTACCACCCCCAAGCCAATGGACTGTGTGAGCGGTTCCACAGATCCTTGAAGGCATCTCTTCGAGCCAGCCTCCAGGACGGCGCCTGGACCGACCGACTCCCGCGGGTCCTCCTCGGCCTGCGCACCGCGGTTAAAGAAGACCTCCACGCATCGGCAGCAGAGCTCGTGTACGGTCAGCCGCTGCGCGTACCCGGCGAGTTCTTTGCCCACCGCCACGACACCCTGGTCAGCCGACCAGCAACGCCACGACTTCGCCTCACCGGCGCTACAGTTCGCCCCGGTGCCCATTGCCCGACACGGCGAATCCACCTCACACGTCCCACTAAGCCTGCACCAGGCACGGTTCGTTTTCGTCCGGCACGACGCCCACCGCGGACCCCTTCAACCCCCGTACGACGGGCCCTACAAGGTGCTACAGGCTGGGGACAAATTTTTCACCCTGCAAGTGGGCGACAGGACCGAAAAAGTGTCGGTTGACCGACTCAAGCCAGCACACTCGGAGCCCGGTGAGCAGGTCCCTGTATCTCGTCCACCGCCACGCGGCCGACCTGCCCTCAAGCCAGTTCACCTGGCTGCTCCACACCCGGCCGTTCCACGTCCACCGGCGTCCTACAAGAGCCGCTCCGGCCGGCCCATCAGACCGCCGCACCGTCTCGTCCACACCTCCTAAGCGGATTCTGGGGGGAGCTGTGTGGCGGATCGCCACCTAAACGGGCGCAATCCACTTTTCCGTCCGTGGACAATAAATCGGGCACCTTGCCTTTAAGGCGCATGCTGCCTTTAAGGCATGAAAAAAGGAGTGGGCGTCGCCCTCAGTGTGAACTTAAAAAGAGCAGGCGTCGCCCTCAACCAGTAGGGTTTTGCAGAGAGAAGTTGTAGCAGCCATTTTGCCAAGGAGTATGTAATTAAAAGCCATGTGCTCCACATATTGACTCGGCCTCAATTCGTGCTTCGTAGCAGCCACAATAGAAACATATATTTTTTCCTTTTTAGGAGAGTTTATTTGTATAACAATTTTAACACAAATATTTGAACACTTAACAGCAACCTGCCAGAGGCCTGTCACATCAAGTATCCCAGCCAGAGAAGGAGGGTCCCTCTTTGATCTATGGGGTGAATCTATAAGAATGCTGCTCTCACTGTTTTGAAAGAAAGAACTTACATTTACATAGGGCCTTTCATGACCTTAGGGCATCCTAAAGCACTTCACAGCCATTGAAATATTTTTAAAGTGTAGTCACTGCAGGGAAATGCAGCAGCCAATTTTCACACAGTAAGGTCCCAACAAACAAATAATCTGTTCTAGTGATGGTGATTGAGGGATAGATGTTGGCCAGGACACAAGGAGAACTCCCCTGCTCTTCCTCGAATAGTGCCCTGGGATCTTTCATGTCCACCTGAGAGGGCAGACGGGGCCTCGGTTTAATGTCTCATCTGAAAGACGGCACCTCTGACAGTGCAGCATTCCCTCAGTACTGCAAGTTTAATATTTATCACTGCCCCTGTGGTGAGGACAGAATTCCAACCTAAGCCTGCATTTGCCCAATTTGTTATAAACCCAATGCCTTAACCTTGCTACAAGTCAGCCTAGATTATGTGCTCGCGTCTGGAACAGGGCCTGAACCCCCGACCTTCAGTGCGATGTATCCAAGTTTGCTGACGATACAAAGCTAGGTGGGAAAGTAAGCTTTGAGGAGGACACAAAGAGCCTGCAAATGGATATAGACAGGTTAAGTGAGTGAGTAATAAGGTGGCAGATGGAGTATAATGTGGATGAAATGTGAGGTTATTCACTTTGGTCTTCTTCTTCTTAGGCAGTCCCTCGGAACCGAGGATGACTTGCTTCCACATTAAAAATGAGTTCGCAGGTGATTGATGAGTCCAATGCGGGACCTACAGTCTCTGTCACAGGTGGAGCAGACGGTGGTTGAAGGGGCGGGTGGGTGAGGTGCTTGGGTTGACGTGCGCTCCTTGCACTGCCTGCGCTTGGCTTCCGCTTGCTCCCGGCGAAGAGACTCGAGGTGTTCGGCACCTTCCCGGATGCTTCTCCTCCACTTTGTGCGGTCTTGGGCCAGGGATTCCCAGGTGTCGGTGGGGATGTTACACTTTTTCAAGGAGGCTTTGAGGGTGTCCTTGAAGCGTTTCCTCTGCCCACCTGGGGCTCTCTTGCCGTGCCGGAGCTCCGAGTAGAGCGCTTGTTTTGGGAGTCTCGTATCGGGCATGCGGACAATATGACCCGTCCATCGGAGCTGATCGAGCGTGGTCAAAGCTTTGATGCTGGGGATGTTGGCCTGAGCGAGAACACTGACATTGGTGCGCCTATCCTGCCAATGGATTTGCAGGATCTTGCGGAGGCAGCGTTGGTGGTACCTCACCAGTACTTTGAGGTGCCTGCTGTACATGGTCCATGTCTCTGAGGCATACAGCAGGGCGGGTATCACTACTGCTCTGTAGACCATGAGCTTAGTGCCGGGTTTGAGGTCCTGGTCTTCAAACACTCTCTTCCTCAGGCGACCGAAGGCTACACTGGCACACTGAAGGCGGTGTTGGACTTCGTCATCGACGTCTGCCCTTGTTGACGGTAGGCTCCCGAGGTATGGAAAGTGGTCCACGTTGTCCAAGGCTTCGTTGTGGATTTTGATAATCAAGGGGCAGTACTGTGTGGCGGGGGCAGGTTGGTAGAGGACCTTTGTCTTACGGATGTTTAGTGTAAGGCCCATGCTCTCGTACGCTTCGGTGAAGGTTTTGACGATGGTTTGGAGTTCGACCACCGAGTGAGCACAGACACAAGCGTCGTCTGCATACTGTAATTCGACGACAGAGGATGGGACGACCTTGGATCTGGACTGGAGGCGACGGAGGTTGAACAGTTTCCCGTTTGTTCTGTAAATTAGCTCCACTCCAGCGGGGAGCTTACTGAGGGTGAGATGGAGCATTGCAGCAAGGAAGATCGAGAAGAGCGTTGCTGTGATGACACAGCCTTGCTTGACCCCGGTTCGTACGTGAATTGCATCTGTTGTGAAACCGTTGGTCAGGATCACGGCTTGCATGTCATCGTGAAGCTGGTGGAGGATGGTGACAAAATTTTGAGGGCAGCCGAATTTGCGGAGGACACTCCATAATCCCTCACGGTTGACAGTGTCGAAGGCCTTTGTGAGATCAAAGAAGGCCATGGACAGCGGTTGGTGCTGTTCCCTGCATTTCTCTTGTAATTGACGTGCGGTGAAGATCATGTCCATTGTGCCCCTTAGTGGGCGGAATCTGCACTGCGACTCTGGGAGGAGCTCTTCGGCCACTGGGAGAAGGCGATTGAGGAGGATTCTTGCGATGACTTTCCCTGTGGCAGACAGCAGGGAAACTCCTCTGTAATTACCGCAATCGGACTTGTCACCTTTCTTGAAGATGGTCACATAACGGCGTCTCTGAGATGCCCTGGCATGCTCTCCTCCTTCCATATAAGAGAAATTAGTTCATGAATTTGCACCAGTAGTGCTTCTCCGCTATGCTTTAGTGCCTCGGCGGGGATTCCATCTGCTCCTGAGGCCTTGTTGTTCTTCAGTTGTCGGATGGCCTTTTCAACCTCATACCGGGCTGGGGTTGTGCTGAGATGGTGGCGGGTAGCATGCTGCGGGATGGAGTTGAGGACACTCGCGTCGAAGACAGAGTCGCGATTAAGGAGATCTTCGAAGTGCTCCTTCCAGCGGGCACTGACTGCCTCTCTGTCCTTGATGAGTACCTCTCCATTCTTGGCCCGCAGTGGGGTAGGGCCTTGAGTGCTTGGGCCGTAGATGGTCTCGACTGCGCTAAAGAATCCACACACGTCGTGGTTGTCGGCTAGCTGCTGGATCTCCTGCGCTTTCTCCACCCACCATCTGTTCTTTAGGTCACGAGTTTTTTGTTGCACCTCAGCCTTCAGGCGTCTGCAGAGCTGCTTTCTTGCTCTCGAGTTCTGTTGCTGTTTCCAGATCAGGAATGCCTTGCGCTTGCGGCTTATTAGCTCCTGGATCTCCTGGTCATTCTCGTCGAACCAGTCTTGATGTTTCCTGGTTGAGTGACCGAGCGTCTCTTCACAGGTGCTGATTATGGAGGCCTTGAGTGCAGACCAGGCGCTGTGGACACTCTGTGTCTCTGCATCACTGGGAGTCGTCAGGTTGTTTGTGAGGCGCAGGCTGAATAGGGCTTTCTTAGCGGGGTCTTTGAGTGCTCCAGTGTTAATTTTCCTGCGCCATTGTTTCTGTTGCCGCCGCTGTTTTGGGGCTACATTGATGGAGATGACAGAGCGGCAAGGGCCAACAGCGAGGTCGGGAGGACCACAATGCATCCTACGAAACCCAGGCAGAGAGGACTTGTGGGAAGGAGGGTGGAGGACAGTAGCATTATGTTTGTGTGTGTGTGCTAAGGCCGTTGTAGCAGAGCCTGGTCTCCAATTGTCTTGGATCCCCTTGCCATTGGACCAAGACCTTGCTCTGTCAAGCCCGTGTGGTAGCTGGTGTGCAACGGCCACCCCACGTTAAAAGAATTCACGCACAGGCATCTTCCATCCTTTAAAATGAAGTTCGGAACCTGGAATGTCAGGACCCTCATGGACAACCCCAACAGTGACAGACCGGAACGCCGTACTACTATCGTTGCCCGGGAGCTCAGACGTTTCGACATTGACATCGCTGCCCTAAGTGAGACCCGGCGGGCAGGGGAAGGACAGCTCAAGGAGCAAGGCGGTGGCTACACCTTCTTCTGGAAAGGCAAACCTGAAGAACGCCGCCTCCATGGGGTAGGCTTTGCCATAAAAAATGAACTAGTTGGGCGTCTCAGAGACTCCCCTAGCGGTATAAACGAGCGCTTCATGACTCTTCGGCTCACCCTAACCCGGAACCAATGCGCTACGGTCATCAGTGCGTACGCCCCAACACTGGAAGCCACAGACGAGACCAAAGAGGAATTCTACTCCAGCCTCGAACAATCCCTGTCCCGAGTCCCAACGGACGACAAGCTGATCCTCCTTGGAGACTTTAACGCCAGAGTTGGAAAAGACACTGACCTCTGGGGAGGTGTGATCGGCAGAGAGGGGGTAGGGAAAGCCAACTCCAACGGTAACCTCCTCCTGTCGAAATGCTTAGAACATGGCCTCGTCATAACCAACACCTTGTTCCGTCAGAGAGACAAGCACAAGGCTTCATGGCAGCACCCTCGCTCCAAGCACTGGCATCTGCTGGACTACGTCATCGTCCGAGCGAGGGATCGCAAGGACGTCCGCATCACCCGTGCCATGACAGGAGCTGACGACTGCTGGACAGACCACCGCCTAATCCGCTCTGTCATCTCCATCACTTTGGTAGGAAGAATAGAAAAACGGAATTTTTTTAAATGGTGAGAAACTATTAAATGCTGGCAGTCAGAGAGATTTTTAATTCATTCACGGGATGTGGGCGTCACTGGCAAGGCCAGCATTTATTGCCCATCCCTAATAGCCCTTGAGAAGGCGGTGGTGACAACTGAGTGGCTTGCTAGGGCAGTTAAGAGTCAACCACATTGCTGTGGGTCTGGAGTCACATGCAGCAGACTGGGTAAGGACGGCAGATTTCCTTCCCGTTCCTTTGCATTAGTGAACCAGATGGTTTTTTACGACAGTCACCATTACTGAAACTATCTATTTATTCCAGATTTATTTAATTAACTGAACTTAAATTCCCCAGCTGCCGTGGTGGGATTTGAGCTCATGTCTCTGGATCATTAGTCCAGGCCTCTGGATTACTACTCAAGTAACATAACTACTATACTACCGTACCTAGGTGTCCTCGTACAGGAAACACAGAAAGTTAGCATGCAGGCACAGCAAGCAATTAGAAAGGCAAATGGGATGTTGGCCTTTATTACAAGGGGGTAGGAGTACATGAGTAAGGAGGTCTTGCTGCAATTGTACAGGACTTTGGCGAGACCACACCTGGAGTACTGTGCACAGTTTTGGTCTCCTTATCTGAGGAAGGACATACTTGCCTTAGAGGCGGTGCAACGAAGGTTCACTAGATTGATCCCTGGGATGAGAGGGTTGCCCTATGAGGAAAGATTTAGTAGATTGGGCCTGTACTCTATGGCGTTTAGATGAATGAGAGGAGATCTCATTGAAACATAAGATTCTGAGGAGGATTGATAGGATAGATTGTTTCCCCTGGCTGGAGAGTCTAGAACTAGGGGGCATAGTCTCAGGATAAGGGGTTGGCCATTTAAGACTGAGATGAGGAGAGTTGTGAATCTTTGGAATTCTCGACCACAAAGGATTGCGGATGCTGAGTCGTTGAGTATATTCAAGACTGAGATAGATAGATTTTGGACTCTAGGGGAATCAAGGGATATGGGGATTGGGTTGAAATGTGGAGTTGAGGTTGAAGATCAGCCATGATCTTATTGAATGACGAAGCAGGCTCAAAGGGCCGTATGGCCTACTCCTGCTCCTAATTCTTATGTTCTTCTGACTCAAGAGGCGAGAGCCACAGCTGATGATTGGTGATCAACACCCCTTGATCCTAGTATGAGGAAAGTTCAGTGTCAGCTAGAATCACATCCCCAAACATCAGACACTGAACTCCTGGCTTGTACTGGACACTGTAATGGCCTAATCAGTATCAAAGAGCAGAAGACTGATCCCTGCTCCAAACAATGACAGCAACCACTGACGTACCCACAACATTCGGTATTGGAGCATGCTCTTGAGCAGGCTGTGAGCAATTACTCAATGTAGAATTTCTCCAAATGGCTATAAGAAATATTTTGCCAGGACATTTATTTGAGGGAGGGGAATAGTGAATGCTTCCCCTGCCCGGTAAGGCACATAACAAATCACAGCTCATTTCACAATGGTAATAGATTTTAAAGTACATTGCCCTTTAATGACAGGCATGTTCCAGAGAGCATGTCATATCTCTACATCTAGAAACAGAGAGCCAGAAACTATGCAGTTCCGTGCATGAAGGCTTTAAACACATCTGATTTATCAACACTGATTAGGGTCAACAGAAGTGCTTCTTTACACGCATGGACTTGTTTGGAAATGTTCAGACTGGTTGAGATGTAGCATCTAATTCTGACATTTTTCCAAAGCCAAGTGAAGCACAGAGGTGGTGACTATGGTGGAACCAGTTAAAGGGACCGGCACCCAAATAACCAAACCGCTAAACCTGGAAGTGGCAGCTGAATAGTACTGGGAACAGGAACTCCAGAGACTTGAACACATAATCTAGGCTGACACTTCAGTGTAGTACTGAAGGAGTGCTGCACTGTTGGAGGTGCCATTTTTCGGATGAGTCATTAAACCGAGGCCCTGTTGTCCTCTCAGGTGGATGCAAAAGATCCCATGGCACTATTCAAAGAAGAGCAGGGGAGTTCTCCCGGTGTCCTGACCAACATCACTAAAACAGATTCTCTGGTCAGTGCATTTCTATAGTGTCATTTACGACCTCAAAACATCTCAAACCTTGGAAACGTAGCAGCCAATTTGTGCACAACAAGATCCCATAAACCACAAAAGTGATAATGACCAGATCATCTGTTTTAGATGTTGGATGAGGGATAAATATTGACCAGGACACCGGGGCGAACTTCCCAGCTCTTCTTCGAATAGTGCTATGGGACCTTTTCCATTCATCTGAGAAGGCACACTTGGTTTAATGTTTAATCCGAAAGACGACATCTCCAATAGTGCAGCACTACTTCAGTACTGCACTGAAGTGTCAGCCTAGATTATGTGCTCAAGTATCTGGAATGGAGCTGGAACCCACAACCTTCTGACTCTCAGATGAGAGCGCTACCACTGCGCCATGGCTGACACCTGTTGCCTAAGCCTGCCATCCACGTTCAGCACAATATTTGTTACGTCAACTAGAGTTACGAAAAAGACTTGATTCATCGTGTATACCAGAAACAAAGCATTTCACATTCCATGAACTACTTCGTAGTGCAGGGACTGTTATTATGTCAACAAAGGTCAGGACTTTATTAACTAGCTATTGAACAAGCATGCTTCAACTATCAAAGTGCAAATCGTGGACATTGGACATACTAAATATAGGCCGACAAACCAGTTACTGTGTAATACTTTCATACAAAAAGGGTCGTTGTGTTTTACATAACAGATACTTGCTTGTTAGAGGTCCAGTTTATTTCCAGGACTCTTGTGCTTCATGCAAACTGGGTATCCAAACTATAGCAGCCTGAGCGATCTGGCTCACAAAGACCCATTCTTTGTGCTTATATTTACCACCACCACTAGTTTGTCCTGCTTGAATATTCTTAAAAGTATAAGAAGTTAATGGCAGAGTTCAAAGGAGAACTACTAGATCACTTCCAGAACAGATTACATCCAGATCTAAGGAGATAAGAGTTCAAAGATCTACTAGATCACTTCTGGAATGGAAGGGACAGAGTTCAAAGGGGAGCTACTAGATCATCCAGAATCTTATGTAAATGCTCTTGTGCACAATAAACAAAGATGGGAAATCTAGCTAGACTATTCCAACTCAAAAACACAATCCAGCAGCCTCTAAGAAAGGGATGCTCCAAAACAAGGCCTCGGCAGCTATCGATTTGTTCCGTTCAAGTGGAAGACCCAAGTGATGCAAAACAAGTTTCCCCGTTTACAATGATTATAGGTTTCAACTGAACACATGCACTGTACAAAAGGACATCTCTATTGATCAGCACTAGGGACATTCTCAGGAGTTCCACCAGCCCAGAACTAATCAAAGCAATGACGATTCAAACCAACAGGAAATAGTGCAGCTGCCTTTCAAGTTGCATGATGAGGTAAGTCCCCGCAGTAAGAACTCCTGGACACTCAGAGAAGATCAAAGTTTTAGCACAGCATCCCACGAAGAGTCAATCATTGAAACTCAGAACAAACAGGAAGTTGACTTCAAACTCCTGATTGCTAAGAACGTGGAGCCTCAAGCTATTCTCAAGTTGGAATCCCTTTCTTGCATGAAAGGACTTGCTACACCCTGCAAATACTTTTAAGGATTGGTGTCAATATGAATCGGCATCTCAAATACGTCACACCTTTTTGCTTGGGTAATACAGCCTAGGCTCGTTTTAACAATTCCTTCATAATTTGTACAATTCGTTCACAAATCTCAACACCAAAAAATTAAAAGAGGGGTCTCCTCAAACCACCCATCAGTCCCTCTCCAGATTGGCATTTAGGTGACTGGCTCCCAGTAACGCTCTCTACAACTGTGCAGGTCACAGAATCAACCCTATATCGGGTGCCAACCCTCCAGGATTGTCTTGGTGCCTCTGGGAATTGAATATGAATCTCCAGGATACTGCTGCTGGCAATTCAGGAGAAAAATCAGAGGGGCATTGAACAAAATTGTGTTTTCTTTCATTTTACTTGAACTCTTTCAATTATTATTTCTAAAAATATTGCTGATGGGGAAATAGGTCATTTCACTAATAGTCAAGATTAATCCAAAGAGTTTGTTGCCTTTCCCATCGGCCTGGGAAGGCAGGTGAGCCTGGAGAATGGACCAATATCTGGAGTGTGGGGGCAGGGTGGTTTAAGGTGGGAGGTCATGTGATGAAACCTCCAGGAATACACCCAACCAGAGTTGGCAACCGTAACCCCATAGTGTTACAGCACCACCTCCATCCTACGTTCTAGCCTAGTGGGGCTTCCCAGCAGGAGCAGACCCTCACAATATTATCCCCATAATCTCATCAAGCATTGGCGCACCATTCACAAAGTATACCTCCTTCAAACGCTCTGTGTGAAATACAGCTCATAGCATGCTGCAACAGGGGACCGCACCAAATCAGCTCCGGGCATTAGTCTCACGGCAAGGGGCATTTTACACACTGAAGAAAATTCACACCCATCATCTTTAAAATGGAGACAGCCAACTCTTCCAAATAGATTTCAGAAGAATGGGCGTTTGGCTCCCGTGACCAATCACAACAGCCGTTTACATACATCTCAGAAGATGTACTGAAAATGGCCGACACGCCTGTGCTCCAACTCCCCATCCCGACTGACATTTTTCAGTGCCAATTAATCCAAGATGCTGCTCCAATCATACTCCATGATTTATATGGAATTGCTACTAAGCTACAGGAAGTCCTTTGATGCCAGTTTATGCTTGATGTCTCTATATCTGGAGCACTACTAGGATTACAACAGAGACAAGTCTTGCCCAATTATGTGCAGTGGAAATATAGGGCTTGGGTGTGAGCCGTGGTTCAGTGGTAACACTCTTGTCTGTGAGCAGGAAGTCGTGGGATCAAACCCCACTCCAGAGACTTGAGCAAGTAATCTAGGCTGACACTTCTGTGCAGTACTGAGGGAGTGCTGCACTGTCGATAGCCTTGTCACCAGCGCTCTATAGAAAGTTCAGGAACATGCAAGATTCCTGGTTACACGGCTGAATCTCAGCTTTAAACTCTAGACTCCAGTGAGCCCGAGAACCAGATTAGAAGCTCGCCTGAAGTCTTTTGATCTTTTATTTGGCCCCCCCTTTTTTTTCCCCTCCCAGAAGCCGGCAGCTGTCCTTCATTCTGCCAGTGCATTTCACACTTCTTTTAGCCTCAACCTGTCACATTAACACCTCCTCTTGCCTTGATCATCTCTTAATGTCTCTCAATGTCTCTTAATCTCTCCTTTTGTTCTTTCATCCCCTCCCCCTTTTCCCAGCTTTATCCTTGCTTTAAATCTATTTCATTTCCTGCTTTTTTCCAGTTCTGACGAAAGGTCTTCGACCTGAAACGTTAACTCTGTTTCTCTCTCCACGGATACTGCCTGGCCTGCTGAGTTTTTCCAGCGTTTTCTGTTGATCTTTTGTTTATTAACAAACTACCAGCACATTAGCTGGAACAATAAGTAACCTGAACAAGCTGCGGCTTGTTCAGCCCTATTACCGTGTGTGTGGTCTGCCTTACTGTAAGGAACTGGTGTGGGCCTTACTGTAAGGAACTGGTGTGGGCCTTACTGTAAGGAACTGGTGTGGGCCTTACTGTAAGGAACTGGTGTGGTTCTTACTGACTTCTTGTTGGCAAATTCAGTGACCCACAATCCAATAAAATGACAACTATGTTGATCAATAGAGCCTAATAAATTCAGTTACAATCAGTGTCCTTGTAGTATTGATTTTTGTTCTCACTACAACAAGGTTTAGGTGGGAAATTCCAGAGCTTGGGTCCTAGGCAGCTGAAGGCCGCCAATGGGGGGTGATGGCAATCGTGGATGCACAAGAGGCCAGAATTGGAAGAACGTAGTCATCTTGGAGTGTTGGAAGGTTGGAGGAGGTTACAGAGATCGGGAGAGGTGAGGCCATGGAGAAATCTGAACACTAAGTTAGAATTTTAAATATGAGGTGTTGCCGGTCCGGGAGCCAATGTAGGTCAGTGAGCACAGGGGTAATGAATGAACAGGACTTGGTGCGATTTACGATACTACTCCCAGTTTTAAACTGTATACACATACAAGGCACTGTCTGCCTTCTCAGGTGGACGTAAAAGATCCCAGGGCACTATTTCGAAGAAGAGCAGGGGAGTTTTCCCTGGTGTCCTGGCCAATATTTATCCCTCAACCAACACCACAAACACAGATTATCTGGTCATTTATCTCATTGCTGTTTGTGGGAGCTTGCTGTGGTCAAATTGGCTGCCACGTTTCCTACATTACAACAGTGACTACACTTCAAAAATAATTAATTGGCTGTGAAGCACTTTGGAACATTCTGAGGTCATGAAAAGCGCGATATAAATGCAAGTCTTTCTTTCCATAAATACACCTGAGCATTTGGGATCCTTGCACCAGTGTGAATCTGTCTCACTCTCTGGATGAACTCTTTCAAAGAGCAGGCACGAGGGGCAGAATGGCCTCCTTCTTGTACTGCAAGATTCTATGATCTTTGGCTGATTTTTCCAGCGGCCCATTTAAGAATTTGAAGAGGAGCAGCAGGCTCTCTCCAGGTCCCCGGTCAACATTCCTCCTTCAAGAAATGCTGTCGGAAGCACATTAACTGGTCTGATTCGCCGCCTGTGGGATTTTTTATTTTTTAAATTCGTTCCTGGGATGTGGGCGTCGTTGGCGAGGCCAGCATTTATTGCCATCCCTAATTGCCCTCGAGAAGGTGGTGGTGAGCCGCCTTCTTGAACCGCTGCAGTCCTTGTGGCGAAGGTACTCCCTCAGTGCTGTTTGGGAGGGAATTCCAGGATTTTGACCCAGCAACGATGAAGGAACGGCGATATATTTCCAAGTCAGGATGGTGTGTGACTTGGAGGGGAACTTGGAGGTGATGGTGTTCCCATGCGCCTGCTGCCCTTGTCCTTCTAGTGGAAGAGGTCGCGGGTTTGGGAGGTGCTGCCGAAGAAGCCTTGGCGAGTTGCTGCAGTGCATCTTGTAGATGGTACACACTGCAGCCACGGTGTGCAGGGAGTGAATGTTTAAGGTGGTGGATGGGGTGCCAATCAAGCGGGCTGCTTTGTCCTGAATGGTGTCGAACTTCTTGAGTGTTGTTGGAGCTGCACTCATCTAACAAGTGGAGAGTATTCCATCACACTCCTTATTTGTACCTTGTAGATGGTGGAAAGGCTTTGGGGAGTCGGGAGGTGAGGCACTCGCCGCAGAATACCCAGCCTCTGACCTGCTCTTGTTGCCACAGTATTTATGGCTGGTCCAGTTAAGTTTCTGGTCAATGGTGACCCCCAGGATGTTGATGGTGGGGGATTCGGCGATGGTAATGCCATTGAATGTCAAGGAGAGGTGGTTAGACTCTCGCTTGTTGGAGATAGTCATTGCCTGGCACTTGTGTGGCGCAAATGTTACTTGCCACTTATCAGCCCAAGCCTGAATGCTTGCGGGCATGGACTGCTTCATTATCTGAGGAGATAATGAAGTAGTCCTGTGAGCAATTTGGCTGTTGCGCTATCCTACCTAAGAATAGCTGACTACACTTCAAAAAAGTGGGAAATGCCAAGGTTGTGATGAGGCAATATATAAAGTCAAGCAAGGAAATCGCTATAGTCCACCCCAGTAGTAGTTTTGCTATCTTTGCATTCCTATATTTATACCATGGAGCTTTCCTGAGCATTTCCCAAGGATTTGATGTTTAAACTGAAGTAAACTAATGTCTTCCTGACTGACCTGATTGTCTCTCTGCCGAGGTGTGATAAAAGGCAGTTGGAAAGATTAACTGTAGTCGTCTGGCATTGTTCTCTGCATAGGCATTGTTCTCTGTCTATATATGCTTTGCCGATTTGTATTTCTTCACTTCACCTGACGAAGGAGCAGCCGCTCTGAAAGCTTGTGATTTCAAATAAAACTGTTGGACTATAACCTGGTGTTGTGCGACTTCTCACTTTTGTAAACTGAAGTAAGCAGAGAGATGCGCCAGTGGAACAATGTATATTTGAAAGCTCTAATTACATAATCCCTTGTTTCAGCACAGTTTTGGTTCAGTGAATTTGAGGATCTTGCTCCAGGGTCCCAATCTTTCTTCCCTCTGTACGATATTGCCAGAGCTGTCGAGATTACAAAACCACGTTTAAAGAAAAATGGAGCTGCATTTGGATTTTAGGAGCCAAGTATAGTAAAAGAGGTCACTTTTAAAAAAACTAAAATGAGTAAAACATGAAAGGCCTGGAGATTGTACGAAGTACTGAAAGGCATCAGGTACTTGGGGCCTTTTTCAAAAAAGCTCCAACTGCAAGGCAACCACATGAAATGCACTGCGAATATTTTTGGCTCACAGTCTAGCAAGCGTTCTGTAGCTCACTAATAGCAGTGCAGTGAATGTGAGCCGAGGAGTCACTCCCTGTCTGCTTCTATTTTAACATGTCAAAAAACTCTTCATCATCAAAATATTGTGATCCTACACATTTTGGGGTAGGTTCACAGGGCTGTGCAGCTTCCTTTGTGACCCATATTTTTCAAAATATTTACTTTGTGTGAAAAGGTGCTTCCTGATTCCACTCCTAAATGGTCTAGCTTTAATTTTAAAATGATGCCTCCTTGTTCTGAACTTCCCCCATCAGAGGAAATAGTTTCTCTGTATCGACCCCATTGAATCCCTTTATCATCTTAAGCACATCAATTAGATCTACTACAACTACTTTTAGCGCCCCGAAAAAATGAGTGCCCCCATGGCCGAAACTGAGTGGTAGCGCCCCAAGAGAGAAGCGGGGCGCTACTGGAAGCGCCCTGCCTCCCTCTTGGGGCGCTGCGAGGGAATATCACGGTGCTACGTGCCGCGGTATTGCAGGCCTTCCTCCCCTTCTTAAAGAGGAGGGGCCTTGTGCAGTGCGACCCAGGGCCCACCGGGAGGGGGGGGGGGGATGCTCAGGAGGCCGGGGACGGCAGCGGAGGCAGGTGCTGACAGGCAGGCCAGCAACAAAAATGGCCGCCCGGCATCTCGCCTTTAAATAGTGCCACCCCGGCTGCAGGTAGGCCCCCCTTACCCCGTCGGACATAGCGTCCGGCAGTAAGTCAGGGGGCGCTACCGAAGATTGCGGCGGGGTGCTGCGTACGGCAATTACATCATCGCCGGTGGTGCAGCGCCAAGGGGCGCTAACGGTTACCGCCACCGCTAACCTCCCACTGAATTTCGCGGGAGGCGTTGGCGGCATCACGCCCGGGCGCCATTTGCTTTGCGTCCCCCGTTAGCGCCCTAGGGCGCTAATGGGAGGCGCAAAGCAACCGAATTTTTCCCGCCTAGTCTCTCACCATTAAGAAAATATTCAGATTTGTCTTTCTCAGATCCAAAGTGGGTGACTTCACATTTCCCCACATTGAATTCCATCTGTCATAGATTTGCCAATTCACTTAATCTATCAATGTCTCTGTAACTTCCTGCTCCCATCTACACAACTTAATGTGCCTCCTAACTTAATGTCATCTGCAAAGTTGGATATACAACTGTCTATTCCTTCATCCAAGTCATTAATTACATATGATGAAAAGCTGCGGCCCCAGTACAGATCCCTGGGGAACACCACTTGTCACATCCTGCCAATCAGGGAATGTTCCCATATCCCTACTCTTTGTCTCATACAAGCATTCTGGAAATTTGGAAACTTAACACTGCACCTTTATGGGTGGGAGTGCAATGTAAAGGGAGCCGCAACTCCAAAGGATCACAGCTCCAAAAGGCACACATCCAATAAAACCATTAATGGCTCCTTACAGAAATAGAGAGCAGACATCCCGACAGCCAAGTAACAGGTGCACTACCGTAAACATTAGAAAACCCTACAGCATCTGACCATTCAGTGCCTCTCAGCACTCAACCTGTGGATATACTTAACCAACCATCACAGTATTAAAGTTATTCCATTAAATGCAAGAGGAGTGACAACTGTCCATCACCACATCCATGATACATTTCATAGGCGAACTCCATTCATCACCTCCCATTCCAAGAGCCGCAATGAAATACAATCCAAATTTAATATAATTACAACAAAAGCTTGCATTTTAAAAAAAATTAATGAGAACACATCATTAAATAAATTTAAAACAGAAATAGATAGTTTCCTAGAGGTAAAGGGAATTAGGGGTTACGGTGAGTGGGCAGGAAATTGGACATGAGGCTGAGTTCGGATCGGTCAGGGCCCTGTGGGTGGCGGAGCGGGCCCAGGGGCTGAGTGGCCGGGTCCTGCTCCTACTTCTTGTGTTCTTTAGATTTGAGGTTAGGATCAGATCAGCCATGATCTTATTGAATGGCGGAGCAGGCTCGAGGGGCCGATTGGCCTACTCCTGCTCCTATTTCTTATGTTCTTATGACACAAAGAAGACTTGTGGCCTTGTGCCGAGTATGTCTCCACGCCCCTGGTAGTAGAGATGCTTTGACGTTTAGTCTTACCGTTTATATAATCTTGAGTATTGGGCTATGGTTTATCTGAAATTAAAATTGAACCAAAACCGTCTCCCAAATTTGACAATACAACTAGAGGCAGGTGGCAATATCAAGTCTTAAAAGAGAAAGTGTAGATGGAGTACTTTTTGGTTTTCTTGCGGAATCAAATTGCAAGAAAACACTCAGTTTTCTCAAGCACCATGGAGACCCCCGAGTGGAGCCTCCTGCCTACCTAGGCCTCTCTACGGGCAGCATCCCTGAGCATTACCACTGCAAACAGGAATGGGCCACCACTTTAGACCAACCAGAGGACCGCTCCAATGCCAACTAACCCTGGGGGGCAACTATGCTAGGGAATGCAAATTTCCCAGCCAGAAGGTTTGATTTCCTGGCCCTCAAGCCTCAGTCTGAAGTACACGGCCCATCGCGATTTGAAGTGTAGCCACCGACAGATGGGGATAATCGACAATCATAGCAGTGCTACACCCCTCGTCATAGGCTATTTATAACATACCTGAAGGAACTCTGCTGGTTGCTTAGCAATGGCTTATGTCAAACTCCATTGTTGAATCAATAGTCCTTCCTGGTACCTGAACATACCTATTGTCTTAAGCTGTGAGTCAGCTTGCACTGCCTGACCTTACACAACCTTCAGCGTGGGGTCAATCAGCTGACAGTCTATCAGATTAACTCAGTCCATGGTGTCAGCCTTGGCTCAGTGGTAGAAGATTGTGGGTTCAAGTGCCACTCCAGAGATTTGAGCACATAATCCAGGTTGACACTTCAGTGCAGTACTGAGGGAGTGCTGCACTGTCACAGGTGCCGTCTTTGGAATGAGATATGAAACCAGTTTGCCCTCTCAGGTGGATGCAAAAGATCCCATGGCACTATTTCAAAGAAGAGCAGGGGAGTTCTCACGGTGTCCTGGGCAACATTTATCCTCAACCAACATCACTAAAAACAGGTGAATATTTCAAAAGTACTTAATTGGCCGCAAAGCACTTTGGGATGCAAGTTCTTCTTTAAGTGGGTGAGATTCTCTACCCCTCTTTATGCTTCTACAGCAATCTGGACAACCATAACAGGAACCTCTTTCCCAGCTGACTTTGCTCCTCTCCAGTGTTCAGATAATGCAGTGCAGTCAGCGCCTTTGTCTGCTCCTACTTGAATCTCTGTTTACCATCAAACAGGGTCTGCTTCCGAGATCTATTATATGAATCAAGCAACTGATTGTGAAAAGAACTTGAAGCTTTTTAAACTCCTGATTTTAACCTTTAAAGGTTTGAAACCCCACACTTCTGCTTAGTTCTGTGGCAGAATTAGAGAATGCTCCAGGACAGCAAGTCCATTCGGCCCATCATGTTTGGACTGGTGTTTTTCTCCACGAGTCATCCAGTCGAATCCCACATTCCTCCTCACTCCCATACCCTTCTATATTACATAGAATATACAGCACAGAAACAGGCCATTCAGCCCAACTAGTCTGTGCTGGTGTTTGTGTTCCACATCTCAGTCTTTCAGCATATCTTTCTATTCCCTTTTCTCTCATGTACTCGTCTAGTTTCGTTTTGAAAGCATCTAAGCTATTTGCCTCAACCATTCCCTGTGGTAGCGAGTGCCACATACTCCTTTAGCCATGTGTTAACTTTCCCGTTTGTCCCGATGCCAATTTGCACGTGGCTCGGGTAATAATCCCTATTGGATATATTAGTAACTATCTTGTATTAATGGCCCCTAGTTTTGAATTCTCCCACAAGTGGAAACATTCTCTCCACATCTACCTTGTCCAAAGCATTCATAATTTTAAAGAGCTCTATCAGGTCTCCTCTAAGTCTTCTCTTTTCTAAAGAAAAAAGCCCCAGCCTGTTAAATCTTTCCCGATAGATGTAATAATCTCTCAGTTCTGGTACCATCCTTGTAAATCTTTTTTGCACTGTCTCCCGTGCTTCTATGTCCTTTCTATAGTATGGAGACCAGAAACTGTGCACAGTATGCTAAGTGCAGCCTGACCAGGGTCCTGTACAAGTTTAACATAACTTCACTACTTTTGAAAAGCAAAATACTGCAGATGCTGGACATCTGAAATTAAAAACAGAAAATGCTGGAAGTACTCAGCAGGACAGGCAGCATCTGTGGAGAGAGAAACTGAGTTAACGTTTCAGGTCGATGACCTTTCGTCAGAACTGGAAAAAGTTAGAGATGTAACAGGCTTTAAGCAAGTAGAGACAGGGAAAGGGGGAGGGGAGGAAAGAACAAAAAGGAAGGTCTGTGATAGGGTGGAAGGCAGGAGAGATTAAATGACCAAAGGGATGATGGTGCAAGGCGAAAGGAAATGGTAATGGGTAAGTAAAGAAACAAAAGACGGGTCTAGAGGAGGTGTAAATCAGAATATCAGAACCATCAGCAACAACTGCTGTCCGAAAAATGGGGACAGAGGTTATGATCTGAAATTGTTGAACAAGCATCCAGGGCCCCAAACATTTCTTCCAAGTGAAACAGCGATTTACTTGTACTTCTTTCAATTTAGTATACTGTATTCGCTGCTCACGATGCGGTCTCCTCTACATTGGCGAGACCAAATGCAGATTGGGTGACAGCTTTGCGGAACACCTCCGTTCAGTCCACAAACGTAACCCCGAGCTTCCGGTCTTCTCCATCCCACTCCCACTCTAACCTCTGTGTCCTCTGCTTCCTATACTGTTCCAATGAAGCTCAACATAAGCTCGAGGAACAGCACCTCATCTTTCTATTAGGCATGTTACAGCCTTCCGGACTCAACACTGAGTTCAACAATTTCAGATCATTTTGTTGGGACCTTGGTCCCAGCCTGGTTCAGGTGCAGCCCATCCCAATGGTACAGCTCCTTTCTGTCCCAGTACTGGTGCCAGTGTCCCATGAAATGGAACCCCCTTCTTCCCACACCACTCCTTTAGCCACGTGTTAACTTTCCCGTTTGTCCCTATGTCAATTTGCACGTGGCTCGGGTAATAATCCCGAGATTATTACCTGTTGGGTCCTGCTTTTCAATTTAGCTCCTAACTCCTGATACTCCCTTAGGAGGACCACCTAGTCTAATCCCACTCTCCTCCTCACTCCCACTACTGTTTAATATTCCTCTTTTTCAAGCCACCTAATTCCTTTTTAATAGAATTCATGATTGACTCCGCTTCAGCAACAGCTTGTGGCAGAGAATTCCAGTCTAACCACCTTGCGTATAAAGAAATGTTTTCTAACCTCCCCTTTAATTCTTTTTTATGATTATCCTAAACTTGTTCCTTCTCTTTACCATCTCAGCGAGCAGTGGAAACAATCGCTCACAAGTTGCCTCAACTAAACCCTTCATGATCTCGAAGGCCTCTCTATTAGGTGACCCCTCAACACTCAGCTCGAGTGAAGAAGAACTGTCGCTCTTCCTAACTCTAACCCCTTATCCCTAGTAATTTAATGTTTTCAACGTCAAACTGCAGTAGTTCATATTTTAGAAAATATTAACACTCTGCATCTGTGCCCATTGGACAAAAATTACAAAACAGCATGAACGAGTACTTTTTAATGTCAAAGGAACAGTGCTGTTAAATCAAGAAACATTTTGATCTTTGAAGTAAGTCAAAATCTCTCTACAAATCATTAGACAATTAACTCAAAACAAAATTGCTGAATTAGAGACATGACTCAGCTGGCTCCTTTTTTTTTAAAATGCGCTCGACTTCTATTTGTTAACAAATTAAATCGCTCAGACCGCGCAGCTCAAGACTGAGAGAGACATGGCTTCATCCACAGACACAGCTTTCATCTTTTCAAGGGGTTATCAGAGTGAAAAATAAAGCGACTCACAGCCCACAGCACTTCCCCACATTGTGCACTAAACTTAGCAAAAACAAATCACATTTCCCACATCCTGCTGTGACAGGCTTGTCCTGTTTGCACTGGGTCAGTTGTTGCAGCTGCACGTGGTGCTGTGACGTTATACACCAGTCAACCTCTGGACTCGGTGGCCTGGCCAATTCTCTTTCCCAGCTATGCTTGTGCCACCGACCCAAAGTTTAAATATTTGGGGGGGGGGGGGGGGGGGGGTGATGCACGAAGAGAGGAGAATCCCTATGGAAAATCTGAGGCCTACAGCAACTTCGAAGGCCTCCCTCCAGGTCAGGGAGATGCCTTTGCTCGAACTGTTGCTAAATGCCAGTACAGGAGTGCAAATTATTCGCCAGTGATTGATTGCATTAAAAAAAAAATTACAGGCCTCCGCCAGACCAAGCAATGGAATGCTGGACTCCAGTAACGTGCTGCCCTTATTAGTGGCCAGGTTGCCAGGCGAAAATGTGAAGCATGAGGTCACTCCACCATTACCACCTTTTTTTGTTACACCTGTCCTGTTTTGAACTGCCGCTTCCAGGAGAAGTGACCCTGAAAGATCCAGAAATGGCAGGGACTCATGGAGCCCAATTTTATACCCCCACCCACCCAACAGAAAACTGGCATCCACTCGAGAGGAAACTCTCCCTTAGTGTCTTTTCATACAAGGAGTTACCTCGTTGTACTGGGAACTAGCTACTCTGTCCTTTACCCATTGCACTCTTCTCTCTCTTTTGGTCAGTCCTATAAAGAGGCTCTTGACTTTCTTTTCAGCTCTGGTGAAAAGAAATTTAGCCAAAATGTTAACCTGCCGTGTATGTCAAATGTTTCCTGCTATTAGTCCAGTCCCAGGATTCCGAATTCTTCATCTTTACACACACAGATTTCATATTTTCACGGTCGTGAGGTTCTTAAATTTTTCTCCACTTGTTGGTTACTAGAACATTATTTTTGTTCGGGTAACGGGAACATTCCTTTTTCAATCCTTTTGCGGTGTTGTAAAATCTCCTGACTTTTGCCACTTTTCTCCCGATAGCAAGTGCGTTTAGTCTTGTGCTGTAATATACTTCAAAAAGGTTTCTTGACTGACCTTACTATGAAGTTTCATTAAATTTACTCTTCCTCTCAACCTGAAATTCCCTAGAGCGTGCAGCAGTCATTTCCTTTACTTCTGAACCATGAACAGGTCATGGTAAGGACAAGATCTACATAAAACTTTACAGCAAAGAGGGAGCACATTCAGCCCATTCCACCTGTGCTGGTTCTCTCAAAGAGCTATCCACTTAGTCCCAATCCCCTACCCTTTTCCCCATACTCTCCAGTTTTCCTTTTTCAAATATTGATTCACTTCCCTTTTAAAAGCCAATATGGATTCTGCTTCCACCACTGGTTCTGGTCAGGCATTCCACGTCTTAACAACCCTTGGTGTAAAAAACATCCTCTTAACTTTGTTCTTTTGACTATGTTAAGTTCATGCTCTCTAGTTATTGACCAGTGGAAAGAGTTTTTCCTCAATTTATCTGATCAAAACCCCTCATAATTTTGAATACTATCAGATCTCCTCATGACCTTCTGTTCTTATAAAAGAAGTGATCAAGTTTCTCTCGTCTGTCCTCGTTACTAAAGCCTCTCGATGCCTGGTATCATCTGAAGTGAATCTCTCCTGCACCCTCTCCATGGCCTTGCCAGCCTTCCTAAAGTAAGATGCTCCCTATTGGGTACAATATTCGAGCTGCGGGCTAACCAGCATGCATTGCAGATTTAAATAGAACATGAAAAATGTATGAGGAAACATACAGAGCCTGCAGAATACTGAAAGCGTTAGGGACTGATTATAGGATAAGCAATGTCTGCCCGTGAATTACACGGTGAACAACAGGGATTACAAGGCCACAATCTCACCAAGGGATTCAGAGATCATCATAAACCACAAGGGCAATTAATATCCATCTGTCCGAACTCCCAAAGTCAAAATTGCAGCTCTGAAATATTCCCTTCCTTTAAGATGACGCTGCGTAGTTAAAAGGGGGAAGTTAGAAAAATGTTGTTTTCTGTACAGAAGGCGGTTAGGACATGGAATACCTAACCAGAAACATTGGTTAGAGCAGAATCCATGATCATTTTTAAAAAGGGAAGTGACAGATATTTGAAAATAAACTTGAGATAGTATGGGGAAAGGACAGGGGAATGGGACTAGGCACAGTGGGTTGGGCTGAATGAGTGGGTTGGGCTGAATGAGTTGTAAGGTTCTATGTAAATTCTGCTCTTACAATTGTAAGAATCATCCACGATCATCCTGGAATGCTGGCTTCTTTTCTCTACTGCAGAGATACAGAGTGGAGCTATAGTAGAGGGTGATGCACAGCCAAATATAGTGGAAAAAACAAGTCAGCCTGGAAGGCAGAGCAAATATGTAACGGCACAAGGGAGTATGGCAAGGCTGGATGGCATTTATTTTAATGCAAGGAGTCTTGCGAGTAAGGCAGATGAATTGAAGGTGTTGATGAACACATGGGAGTATGATATTGTTGCTATCACAGAGACATGGTTGAGGGAGGGGCAGGACTGGCAGCTCAATATTCCGGGGTATAGAATCTTCAGGCGAGACAGAGGGGGGTGTAAAAGAGGAGGGGGTGTCGCAATATTGATCAAGGAGTCAATTACTGCTGTAAGGAGGGATGATATCTTAGCAGGTTCCTCTAATGAGGCCATATGGGTAGAACTTAAAAACAAAAAGCGGGCAAGCACTTGGCTGGGAGTGTACTATAGGCCCCCAAACAGTCAGGGGGAGATAGAGGAACAGATATGTAGGCAAATCTCAGAGAAGTGTAGAAATAATAAGGTAATAATACAGGAAACTCTTTATTAACCGGCACCCAAATATCCGGAAATCTCTCTTAACCGGCAAAATTCTTGAGTAGGTAACCGGGGTTTTCCTTCATCTCTCGTTTAAAATTAACTTTAAAAAAACCCCCGAGGCGTTTGCCTTGTATCGGAGCGTGTAGATTGGGAGGGGAATGTGCAGCCTGGGTAGGCAGCGGACACAACAGATGGTCAGCTGGCGGTTCCCGGGGAGACGGAGCTCCGAATGCAGGCGCATGTCAATGTGTATGGGGCTCTCGTACGTTGGGAGATATAACTCTCCATTATCTGGACTTTTTGATTAACCGGCACCACGCCGGTCCCGTCGGTGCCGGTTAATAAAGAGTTTCCTGTAGTAGGGGATTTCAACTTCCCCAATATTAACTGGGATAGTCAGAGTGTGAAAGGCTTAGAGGGTGCGGAATTCTTAAAGTGCATCCAGGAGAGCTTTTTGAGCCAGCATGTAGAAAGTCCTACAAGAGAGGGGGCGGTACTGGACCTAATTCTAGGGAATGTAGCTGGGCAAGTGGTAGAAGTGTCAGTAGGAGAGCATTTTGGTGACAGTGACCATAATTCGGTGAGATTTAAGGTAGTCATGGAAAAGGACAAAGATGGACCGGAAATAAAGGTTCTAAATTGGGGGAAGACCGATTTTAATATGATAAGGCAGGATCTGGCCAAAGTGGACTGGGATCAGCTACTTGTAGGAAAATCCACATCAGAGCAGTGGGAGTCTTTCAGAAATAGAGAGAGTACAACGCCAACATGTTCCCGTAAAGGTCAAGGGTAGGACCAACAAGCCCAGGGAACCCTGGATGTCAAGGGATATACAAGAATGGATTAGGAAAAAAAGGGAGGCTTTTGGCAGATACAAAGGACTACAAACAGTGGAAGCCCTAGAGGAGTATAGAAAGTGCAGAGGGGTACTTAAAAAAGAAATTAGGAGGGGCATAGACAGGGTAGATAGAAAGGAACTTTTCCCCTTAGTTGAGGGGTCAATAACCAGGGGGCATAGTTTCAAGGTAAGGGGCAGGAGGTTTAGAGGGGATTTGAGGAAAAACTTTTTCACCCAGAGGGTGGTTGGAATCTGGAACTCACTGCCTGAAAGGGTGGTAGAGGCAGGAACTCTCACAACATTCAAGAAGCATTTAGATGAGCACTTGAAATGCCATAGCATACAAGGCTACGGACCAAGTGCTGGAAAATGGGATTAGAATAGACAGGGCTTGATGGCCGGCGCGGACACGATGGGCCTCTTTCTGTGCTGTAAAACTCTATGGGGGAAAAATTCAGTTGGTTGCGCCTCCTGTTAGCGCCTTAAGAGGGCGCTAAGTAACTAGCGCTGGGGCGCGACGATGTTTGCGCCGCTCGCGAAATTAACTAGACATTTTGCGGCGGCGCTAAACACTACCGCCACGATCTCCTGCGCCGGCAGATCGTGACGTCAGTCGAGTGTGCAACGCCCCGGTAGCGCCCCGGTGCGGATATTGAGTGGCGCCCCCTGCCTTACCGCCTGCCACTAGCAACGACAGGTTGAGGGGAGCGTTTTGCAGTCAGGAAAGGACTGGGGGAGCACTATTTAAAGGCGACTGCTTCCTGCCTTTTTTTGTTGGTGACATTTTTGAACCACGCATTCTGAGAGAGAAAGAGAGACTTCTAGAGAGATTCAACGCTGTGTGAAGGAGTTTTGGGTACTGAGCAGCACTTTGCAGGTTCATTTTGATTTGCCCTTCCTTGTATCGATTTAGAAGAGAACGTGGGGGCTGCACTCTGAGCTCTTTCCCTGGTACTCTCCATTGTTCTTTCCGGCAGATTTGATGTACAGGTCTCTCCAGGCCGAGATTGAAGGCTGCAATGAGAAGGATGTGGATGGAAAGCAAGATCAACCCTCCCCTTTAAGAACTGGCCGGCACCATTGAGTCTGTGTTCCATTGCTGACTGACATCACATGAGCTTCGCCAGCGCTCTGAGGTAGCGCCTCGTTCCTCGGCCTTTATGCCTTAAAACAGGTGTGAAGCGCCTGATTTAGCGCTCCAATCACCTCCAGGGGCGATAAAAGTCAAGTTTGCAGTCGGAGGCGATAATTAGCGCCAGGCGCTAATCTTTGCGCCCGGCCAATAATTGCGCCCCAAATGGGGCGATACTGAATTTCTCCCCCTATGACTCTAAATGGTCTTCTCTCTGCTGCCCGTGTCCTAACTCGCACCAAGTCCCGTTCACCCATCACGCTTGTGCTTGCTGGCCTACATTGGCACCTGGTTAAGCAATACCTCAATTTTAAAATTCTCATCCTTGTTTTCAAATCCCTCCATAGCCTTGCCCCTCTATCTCTGTAATCTCCTCCAGCCCTACAACAGTCCGAGATATCTGCGTTTCTCCAATTCTGGCCTCTTGAGCATCCCCGATTTCAATTGCTCCACCTTTGGTGGCCGTGCCTTCAGCTGCCAAGGCCCTAAGCTCTGGAATGCCCTCCCTAAATCTCTCCGCCTATCTACCGCTATTTCCTCCTTTAAGACGCTCCTTAAAACCTACCTCTTTTCTGCCCTAATATTTCCTTATGTGGCTTGGTGTCAAATTTTGTTTTATAACGCTCCTGTGAAGTGCCTTGGGATATTTAACTATGTTAAAGGTGCTATATGAATACAAGTTGTTGTTGTAATACCACAAGGTCATGACCTGTTCACGGTTCAGAAGTAAATGAAATGACGTCTTTCGGTCCATTGGTTTACTGGTGGTGCGCACCATGGCGTTGGGGGCAGGCGAGCCAGTCAAGAATGGCTCATTGAAGGCTTAATCATTGTGGACCAACTGATACAAGTCAGTGAATTAATCGCGACTGGGATAGAAGTCATTGCGCGGCAGAAAGCAATAACTCAGACTGGGCGGTCTGACATAAAACTCGCAGGGGAAAAAAAAAGGGTATCCGGATGTCAGAGAAACTCTGTCAGTTTCCCCCCCCCCCCCATAATGTATAATGCACTGAGCACAATATTTGATGTAAAGATACAAAGATAATGATTCGGGGCAGAAGGTTTATCGATTAACATGACTGGTATTATAGAACCAGCTTATTTCTTTCTAACAGCACAGGAAATATGCAGCTACATAATACAACACTAATGTCACTAACCATGGAGGACAGGAGGCGAACAAAAGGGCATCATAGACCTCATTAAACTGGCTTCATGACAAGGCCATAGAAACACATTTGAACCGCATCGCCACGTGCATTCTCGGCCTGATACATGACGTATTAAAGTCCAATTGCACTGCATATTACTTATTAAGAGAAAGAAACACCTTGCATTCATACAGTGCCTTTCACATTGTCAGGACGTCCCAAAGTGCTTCACGGCCAATGAGCACTTTTTGTAGTGTAGTCACTGAGGTTTTGCTGGCAAACGCATCAGCCAATTTGCACACAGCAAGATCCCACAAACAGCAAATAAAATAATGACCACATAACCTGTTTTAATGAGGGGCAGATGGGACCTCAATTTAACGTCTCATCCAAAAGACAACACCTCCGACAGTGCAGTACTCCTCAATACTGCACTGGCATGTCAGTCGAGATTTTGCGCTCAAGTCTCTGGTGTGGGGCTTGGACCAATAATCCTCTGACTCAGAGGCAAGACTGCTACCATTGAGCCAAGGCCGACATGTAAACGCCATAGACTTTTAGAAGTCCCACTCTGGCCCTAGTGCAGTCACCTACAATGTCTCCTTGCTCACTGATCATGACCCTTCAAGCTTTTGGCAACTGTATAGGAAATGTTGTCACAGCCCTCACCCCTATCTGCAATCTACGTAACGTAAATGAAAAACGCATACATTTTTTAAAACGCCCTTATGATTTTTCATCAGGACTGCTCACAGCAGTGTCTTCAAGATTAATTCTTGGTGACCCAGGACCACCCTGGAGGGTTAGCAACCCCAGTGACACCAAACATGATCTTATTTTCTACAACGAATCACCATAGACTGCTTGTTACAAGCTCATCTTCCCCCATCCCAACGCTAAATCACAGCATCAGGGAGTGGTCACATGGGCTCAGTAAAGGGAGCAGGAGCAAAGTGAGCTTGCCACCTCATCTAACTTCCATCTGGTGCTAAAACTCACAATGGAGACATGAGCAACAACTATCCTTTATATAGTGCCTTTAACAAAGAAAATATTTCACAGGTGTTTTAGAGAAACTAATGGGACTAAAAGGCGACAAATCCCCTGGACCCGATGACCTACATCCTCGGGTTCTAAAAGAGGCAGCTGCAGAGATAGTGGATGCATTGGTTGTGATTTTCCAAATTTCCCTAGATTCTAGAATGGTCCCAACGGATTGGAAGGTTGCAAATGTAACCCTGCTATTCAAGAAAGGAGGGAGAGGGGAAACAGGGAACTACAGGCCAATTAGCCTGACATCAGTTGTCAGGAAAATGCTGGAATCCATTATTAAGGAAGTGGTAGCAGGGCACTTAGAAAATCATAATATGATTAGGCAGAGTCAACATGGTTTTAGGAGTGGGAAATCATGTTTAACAAACTTACATTGGATATACGGCACAGAAACAGGCCATTCGGCCCAACCAGTCCATGCTGGCGTTTATGCTCCACTTGAGCCTCCTCCCGTCTTTCCTTATCTAAATCTATCAGCATAACCCTCTATTCCCTTCTCCCTCATATGCTTGTCTAGCCTCCCCTTAAATGCATCTATACTATTCGCTTCAACCACTCCCTGTGGTAGCGAGTTCCACATTCTCACCACTCTTTGGGTATAGAAGTTTCTTCTGAATTCCCTATTGGATTTCTTGCTGACTATCTTATATTGATAGCCTCTAGTTATACTCTTCCCACAAGTGGAAACATTCTCTCTGTATTCACTATCAAAATTTTTCATAATTTTAAAGACTTC
This sequence comes from Squalus acanthias, assembly GCA_030390025.1. Lineage (NCBI taxonomy): Eukaryota > Metazoa > Chordata > Chondrichthyes > Squaliformes > Squalidae > Squalus > Squalus acanthias. The sequence goes on along the minus strand of CM059425.1, from coordinate 226,790,013 downwards.
TACTAGGTCACCCCTCAGCCTTCTTTTTTCAAGAGAAAAGAGACCCAGCCTGTTCATCCTTTCCTGAAATGTATACGCTCACATTTCTGGTATCATCCTTGTAAATCTTCTCTGCACCCTCTCCAGTGCCTCTATATCCTTTTTATAATATGCCGACCAGAACTGTACACAGTACTCTTATAAGTGTGGTCTAACCAAGGTTTGATACAGGTTTAGCATAACCTCCCTACTTTTCAATTCTATTAAGAGTTTTTTGACAGCGTAACTAGCAGGGTAGATAAAGGGGAACCAGTGGATATAGTATATTTGGATTTACTAAAGGCATTCGATAAGGTGCCACATAAAAGGTTGCTATGCAAGATAAGGGCTCATGGGATTGGGGGTAATATATTAGCATGGATAGAGGATTGGTTAATGGACAGAAAACAGAGAGTAGGGATAAATGGGTCATTTTCAGGTTGGCAGGTTGTAACTAGTGGGGTACCAGCAAGGATCAGTGCTTGGACCTCAGCTATTTACAATCTATATTAATGACTTAGATGAAGGGGCCTGAATGCAATGTATCCAAGTTTGCTGACGATACAAAGCTAGGTGGGAAAGTAAGCTGTGAGGAGGACACAAAGAGCCTGCAAAGGGATATAGACAGGTTAAGTGAGTGGGCAATAAGGTGGCAGATGGAGTATAATGTGGAGAAATGTGAGGTTAATCACTTTGGTAGGTAGAATAGAAAAACAGAATATTTTTTAAATGGTGCAGAACTGTTTAATGTTGGTGTTCAGAGAGATTTAGGTGTCCTCGTACAGGAAACATAGAGTTAGCTGCAGGTACAGCAAGCAATTAGGAAGGCAAATGGCATGTTGGCCTTTATTGCAAGGGGGTTGGAGTACAAGAGTAAGGAAGTCTTACTACAATTGTACAAGGCTTTGGTGAGACCACACCTGGAGTACTGTGCACAGTTTTGGTATCCTTATCTGAGGAAGGACATACTTGCCTTAGAGGCGGTGCAACGAAGGTTCGCTAGATTAATCTCTGGGATGAGAGGCTTGTCCTATGAGGAGAGATTGAGTAGATTCGGCCTATACTCTCTGGAGTTCAGAAGAATGAGAGGTGATCTCATTGAAACATAAGATTCTGAGGGGGATTGACAGGATAGATGCTGAGAGGTTGTTTCCCCTGGCTGGTGATCTAGAACTAGGGGCATAGTCTCAGGATCAGGGGGCGGCCATTTAAGATGAGGAGGAATTTCTTCACTCAGAGGGTTGTGAATCTTTGGAATTCACTACCCCAAAGGGCTGTGGATGCTGAGTCATTGAGTATATTCAAGGCCGAGATAGATAGATTTTTGGACTCTAGGGGAATTGAGGGATCGGGCGGGAAAGTGGAGTTGAGGTTGAAGATCAGCCATGATCTTATTGAATGGTGAAGCAGGCTCGAAGGGCCGTATGGCCCTGCTCCTAATTCTTATGTTTTTAGAGGGAGGAGCCATAATTAAAGACTGGTTTAGAGGGAGGAGCTATAATTCAAGATTTTTATAGGGGGAGGAGCTATAAGTCAAGATTTTTTTAGAGAGGGAGGAGCCATAAATCACATGCCCCAAGTTCCTGGCAAACTGTCACATTCGTTTACAGTAAAGGCCCAAGAGCTTCCAGCAGATTCTTGCTTATTCTGAATTCTCAGGCAGAGCAGGATGAAGGAGCGGTTAGGAGAGGTGATTGAAGCTTGGGCAGAAATGATGGTTTTTGAGAAGGTTTCGGATAGTGGAGAGGGAAGAGGCACAGATTGTTTGAATTACAGTGCACTGGTTCTTACAGTTGACTGGAATGTTCCATTCGAGACGCCACTAAATAGATTACTGTAGATGTGATGTTCTGTTTCACTATTGCAACCATGAGCTCCACTGACATCTGCCCTGCCTGGGAATTCTGCCAGAGAATTCTGAATATGCAAGAATCTTCTGGAAGCTCCTTGGGCCTTTACTGTAAACGTACATGACCGGGTTGCCAGGACTTGAGCATGTGATTTATCGCAGAGGAACTCAAACATTAAATTCATAAAAACAGAGTGAAAAAGGTGAGCAACTATAGAGTGATGTGTTTTACTGAAAATAGCAAACTTTGCACCAACTGAAATAACCACAATTGCTAAGGAACAAGATTTACAGATTATTTTCTAAATTCAGTCTTGGGATGTGGGTGCCCTGGCAAGGCAGGCATTTATTGCTCATCCCCAATTGCCCTCAAGAATGTGGTTGTGGACAGTTTGATACAACTGAGTGGCTTCAGAGGACAGTTTAGAGTCAACCATGTTCACATGGGACTGGAGTCACATGCCTGACGGGGTAAAGAGGGCAGGTTTCCTTCCTTAAAAGACATTGGGTTTTTATAACAATCCGACAGCTTCATGGTCACTTTTACAGATACCAGCTTTTTATTTCCAGATTTTTAAAAACTGAATTCAAATTCTCAAACTGCCACGTTGGAATTTGAACTCACATTCCCTGGATTATTAGTCCAGGCCACTGGACTACTGGTCCAGTAACACCATATCCCTAAAAGCCCATTTATATTGAAATTTCCCAAGAAATATGTCAAATAGCTAAACTGCGCCAACCTGCTCCACCATCTCACTTAGGCATCTCGCAGCTCCTGCTCCAACCAGCTCCACTTCTCTGCCTCCCAAATGGACACAAGTTTTGCTGTTGAACCATCAGAATATAAAATCAAAAGTATTCTATAAAAAGTAAGGAATACTTTAAAATGGGGTGTGAATTGCATCTTGCACATCTGGTCCAATTATCGCTCGCCCTATAATTCCACTTCCCCAAGCACCACACTTGGTGTTGACTCCCCATGTGCAATGCTACAGGAGATCGACTAGTAATATATTGAAAGCTGTGCACAGTGCGCACTTCTGGAAAGTGTCACACGTTTCAGTCACACTTCTTAGTCACTCGTAGTCTGATTCATTACAACTTTCCTAATCATTCCAAATTTCTTCAATTTATCTCTGTCTGTGCGACATGATTGACCCCCACTTTCTGAAGGGCTGAAGACTATAGACCAAATTAAAATAAACTAAAAACAATGAACGGCTTCAAGCTAGGTGTAAATGTAGGAAAGTTTAAACTTTTTAAAACACTGATTCTTACAATTAGGATAATTTACACTTTCTACCTCCTGTGACTGGGCTCTCTTCTTTACAGATGTAAAACAATCTTAAAAATGCTCTGTGCTTCATCAGCTCCCTCTCTCCAACATATCTGTTCCATAGTCTCTGCCAATTCCTAATTAGCCTGTCAATCCAAAAAAGAACCCATGATGCATTACAAGAGTGCAAAGCCTTCAAGCGAATCACACCTCATTCCTTATATGTCTTGCTGTAAGCAGCATTTGCTAGCATCCAGTTAATGCAGAGCAAATGTCACAGAACAATGGCCAATATCCAGGAAAAAGTCAGCACTTAGCACATCTGCAAACGCACAGACATTCACAATGGAACAAACCATCTCTCTTCAATTAGAGGAATCAAGATACAATGTTAGATTGATGTGAATGAGAAGTAGTTCTCCGCTGTAATAAAAACAGCCCAACCCAACCCAAGTAAATGCCCGCAGAATAGGTGCAATGACCACTGTTCATCCTGCACCTGAAGCACGTTAAATGACTACACAGATACGCAGCCACTATAGCCTCCGGAAGGAGATTTCTGAAATTATACACCACTAGTGCATCAGTGTGAAAATCAGTGTGCAACTTCTCTGTTTTGCTAATAAAAAACTTTATAAAAGAAATGTTTATACCTAGACTGTTAATTGTTACATGCTAGGCAGTGTACTCGTTTCAAATGGTTATCTGTTGGTCTGCAGTATGCTGGCTTGCGGTCAGTGAAATCCAGACAACCGTCCAGTCTGAAGGACCTTGCAGTTTGTGTAATCATACGACCTCCTCATCTGGATTACCCCCATGTAATGCACCAAGAGTTGCCCAGATACACACACACACACACAAAGAGCAATTATTTTAATCTATTGCACAAATCATCTCTCATATCCTGCATAGAGGGCTGTGTACACAAAATACTAAACACATACACTGCATAGGAGCCGTGTATGTGCAGTCGGAACCTTGGAGGCTCTGTATTTCATGTATGTTATGAAAAGTCATGTAATTTATTTTGCCTGTTAATGTAGCTCCACCGCTTTAATACTGATTGAAGGAGTAAATAAAACAATCACTGATCAGCTAACACTTCTGTTCTAAGTTTGATCGAATGTGGTAACAGTGGCTAGTGTCAGTCTAGTGGGCTAATTATTGCCTGGTTGAGCGATACATATATCATGATTTTAAAAAAAATCCTGTTTGGGATTTAAGATGAAGCATTCCTGTTTTTCTTGACAACCCCAGCCTATGTGATGTTATTTTGTTTTAACATTCAGTGCCTCTTAATGAGTTCGGAACCAGGTGTTTCTGCCCGAAATAAATGGAGCACTTAAGACATTATAACCGGCAACTTTGAAATTGATGTTAATGAAAAGGGCTAATGGTTATCGCTTTTTGGCTGCTATAAACGACTGCCCATTTTAAACGTGGGCGTTTTAAGTGGTGGGGACTGTACTGCATACAGGGGCTGGATTTAGAAAATACCAGACAAGTTACACGGTATTAAGAGCTGCAGTTCCAAAATCTTATACTGCACACTGGGCTGTTTTGCCGAAGCAAATCTTACAGGGATTAAATTTAAATTTAAAAAAATTAAAAATGCAATAAATCCTGTTCTGGAACAAGGGAGTGGAAAACCTTTTCTCCATTAGCCACGCTCGATCGTTAGCAGTCACCAGCACCATTAAAGGTCAGTCCTGAAGGTCAGCTTTCAGACAGGCCTGGGAATGGGCCCAAATTACTGGGAAAGTGCTCAATGCAGCTAGCTTTGCCCTCCTTCTGACTGAATAAACAAACTAGCATTCCTGAAGCACGTTTCTTGGAGGGCAAAGTTCATTTTTGATTGACAATTGGCAGGAAAAGCTCTTAACTAATTTATTGGCAATTACTGATTTAGGACAAAATGTAATTTGGGGGGAAATCTTTCAAACAATCCAGAGGATAAATCCAAAAGATAAATCCAGCAACTGTTGATATAGTCTCCCAAGTAGTTTCAACAAGAACCGGCCACAATCTGAGGAGAAGATGCTTTTATTTGCTCACAAAGAGTGATTACTGCTGGGATCATAAAACAAAGGGAGTTAACACACACTCAATGGGCTCAATTTTCACCGGCCCGTGGAGGCGGGTTTGGAGGCAGGAGTGGTGTGAAAATAGCAGATTCGGGGGTCCCGAACCCATCCCGCCCCCATGCCAGTTTCCCAGGAGGCAGGTACCCGACCTGTGTTGGGACCCGCCTCCCCGAGGCGGGAAGGGGATTGGTGCCAATAAACTGCCTGTTAACAGGTTAGTTAACATGCAGTTTTTTGCCTAATCCCTATTTTTAGCCCTGAAGTGTGGGCTTCCCGACAGGTCTGAACCACGCCGATTTAGCGAGGTGGACCGTCGGTCTGGAGGGCTTGGAGGGGTCGAGATGTCCGGTGTGCAGGTGAGTGATGGGTGCATGAGTGCAGAGGTAAGTGTGTTTGGTGTGTGTAATATATATATATATATATATATATATATATATATATATATATATAAAGTGTTTTAAGAACTTTTACTTACCTTAACTTTGTCCTGCAGGCTAGCTTCCGTAAGGTGTCGGGAGTCCCTCACATCCACGGCACAGAAAGCAGAATGGCCGCGGAGCTGTCAAAAGCTGCAGTCTCTGCTTTCTGTGCTGGATTGATTTCTAACGGAGTCTAAGTACAGGGACTCACGTTAGAAATCATATTGTCAGTGTTTGACAGCTTCACAGAGCTGTCAAACACTGAAATTGCATCTGTCAAAAGCTCTTGACAGATGAAATTTCAATGGCTGATGTCACCTGTATCCAAGGGACCCTTGATTGGCCCGCTAAGCCCGCTGGGCGGGCTTAACAAGGTCAATCAAGGGAAAATACAGTGGGTTGGCCACAAGTTGATAGAGGCGGGACTACAACCCAAAAAGTGGGAGTCCCGCCTCCATCACGTCCCCATTGACAAAATCCAGCCCAATAGATTTAAAAACACACACACACACACAAAATGCTGAAAGCCAGTGACATGGAAGAGGGAGGGCACTGCTACAACTGGCCTACTGGGCTCAGTGGACCAGGGTTTGGAGGGAAATATTGGGTGTCTGTCGTGCGTCAGTAGGATTGCTAACTCGGAATGGATGTTATCCTGGAGGTTTGATCACATGACCTCCCGCCTCCAACTGTCCTGCCCCCACCATTGGTCGCCCGACATGTCCATCCTCCTCGCGCACCGCCAACCCACGCCCATTGGAAAGCGAACAGACTGTTACCCGATTGGGTGACTCTTGATTGTTAGTCAAACATTGGAGGTCAGTCCCACCCAATCATCTCCAGTATTTTTATAACAATAATCAAAAGCGTTCAAAGAAAATGAAACAAAAGTTCTTTAATGCATCTATGATTTTTCTTCCAGGTTGCTCGCTGTAGCGTCCTGGAAATTAATCTTTAATTCATGGAGACCTTGCTATTGTGCAAATTGGCTGCCGTGTTTCCTACATTACAACAGTGACTACACTTCATTAGCACTTTGGGATGTCTTGTGGTCATGAAAGGCGCTATATAAATGCAAGTTCTTCTAATATTAAAACAAAATTTTAAAAATACATGATCTAGCAGTTTTAGTAACTGCAGGAAACAGTGCAGTAAATTTAAATCCCATCCATACTGCCATGAAACAGCAACTAGAAATTCCCAACCTTGAGATCTAAAGATTCCAAATAATGTCCATTAACTGGGAATGTAGGCAAAAGGTCACATTATTTAATATGACTGTGCAACAGCTCTCGATGAGCCAGTGAGTGCATTAAGAAACTCTGCACTTACTGCCAATTCATGATTTAATTGGACACAGAATTGAGGAAATTTCCATTGCTGATGTTCCCTGAGAGAGGATATATATCGACTGAGCCAAGACACGGGGACAGATGCTCAGCGTTACAAACTGGAAGCTAAATTGATGTTTAAATAGAGAATGCTTTTTATGTCCTTATTGTACCGTTAGCTGAAAGACAAGTAGACACTCAGTGAACATCCTTAAATTAAAGGAGGCATTTTATACGGGATTGTTAATGACACTTTAAATAGGGTACAGCAGCCTAGCGGTTTTGGTACCGGACCAGTAATCCTAAGGGCGTGAGCTCAAATCCCACCATGGCAAGTATTGAAATTGTACTCAATAAATCTGATAATGTATGGACTGACACCAGAAAAAAAATGGTCTTTAAACCACTGGATTGTTGTAAAAACAAAACTGGTTCATTAATGTCCTTCAGGAAGAGATGCTGCCAACCCAGTCTGGCCGACACGTGAATCCAGTGGCCAGGCTGAATGATACAATAATCAGAATGTAGTGAATTATTACTGTTATAATAGTGACCTAAAGTTGAAAAGGATCTCTTTCCATCTATCTCGCTCCCTGTCTGTCTCGTGCGTCCACCATAAAATGACCGTAAAAAACCCAACTGGTTCATTAATGTCCTTAGTGGGGGGGAGGTTTCAAGAGAGCAAAAAATAAAAATGACAACAGAGAGGGTCATAGACATAGGTAGCAGTAGGGGAATCACAAATCAGAGCGTGGCAGGAAGGGACAGAGTGTGTGGAGTAAAAGGTAAAGTGGTAAAAAGTGAAAAAGCAGGAACTAAGTGCCACAAAGCATATTTGAAAGTTCTCTATCTGAATGCACGTAGCATTCGTAACAAAATAGACGAGTTAATGGCACAAATAACTACATATGGTTATGATATTGTGGCCATTACAGAAACATGGCTGCAGGGTGACAATGCCTGGGAATTAAACATACCAGGTTATTTAACGATCAGGAAGGACAGGCAGGAAGGAAGGGGAGGTGGGGTAGCTATGTTAATAAAGGAAGGAATCACTGTAATACAGAGTAATGATATTGGGTCAAAAAATCATGATAATGAAACAGTTTGGGTGGAGATAAGGAATAATAAGGGGAAAAAAACACTAGTGGGCGTAGTCTATAGGCCTCCGAACAGTTGCAACTCTGTTGGACGGAGTATCAATCAGGAAATAGTTGAGGCATGTAATAAGGGAACATCTATAATTATGGGGGATTTTAACTATCATATTAATTGGACAAATCAAATGGGGCAGGACTGCCTTGAGGATGAGTTCATTGAGTGTATTAGGGATGGGTTTCTTGAGCAGTATGTAACTGAACCGACCAGGGGGCAAGCAACCTTAGATCTGGTCCTGTGTAACGAGACAGGATTAATTGGAATGAGTGACCATAACATGGTTGAATTCCATATTCAATTAGAGGGTGAGAAAGTTGGATCTCAAACAAGCGTGCTAAGCTTGAATAAAGGAGACTATGAAGGTATGCGAGCGGAATTGAGTAGAGTGGATTGGGAAAATAGATTAAAGGGTAAGACGACACATGATCAGTGGTGTACATTCAAGGAGTTATTTTACAACTTCCAAAAAATATATATTCCACTGAAAAGAAAAGGGTGTAAAAAAAAGGACAGTCATCCGTGGCTAAGTAAAGAAATTAAGGATAGTATTCGACTAAAAACAAGGGCATATAAGGTAGCGAAATCTAGTGGGAGGACAGAGGATTGGGAAAACTTTAAAAGGCAGCAAAAAATAACAAAAAGATTGATTAAGAAAGGGAAGATAGATTATGAAAGTAAATTAGCAAAAAATATAAAAACAGATAGTAAGAGTTTTTATAGTTATATAAAAAGAAAAAGGGTGGCTAAAGTAAATGTTGGTCCCTTAGAGGATGAGACCGGGAAATTAATGGTGGGAAATATGGAGATGGCAAAAACACTGAATGAATATTTTGTATCGGTCTTTACAGTAGAGAACACTAAGAATATCCCAACACTGGACAAACAGGGGGCTATAGGGGGAGAGGAGCTAAACACGATCAAAATCACTAAGGAAGTGGTACTCGGTAAAATAATGGGACTCAAGGCGGATAAATCACCTGGACCTGATGGCTTACATCCTAGAGTCTTGAAGGAAGTGGCGGTAGGGATTGTAGATGCATTGGTAATAATTTTTCAAAACTCCCTGGATTCCGCTAAGGTCCCGGCAGACTGGAAAACTGCTAATGTAACACCCTTATTTAAAAAGGGCAGTAGACAGAAGGCTGATAACTATAGACCGGTTAGCCTAACATCTGTGGTAGGTAAAATTTTGGAGTCCATTGTTGAGGAAACAGTAACAGGACATTTGGATAATCATAATTTAATAGGACAAAGTCAGCATGGTTTTACGAAGGGGAAGTCATGTTTGACAAATTTGCTGGAGTTCTTTGAGGAAGTAACATATAGAGTGGATAAAGGGGAACCAGTGGACGTAGTGTATTTAGACTTCCAAAAGGCATTTGACAAGGTGCCACACAAAAGATTATTGCTTTAGGTAAAAAATCACGGGATTGGGGGTAATATTCTGGCATGGATAGAGGATTGGCTATCTAACAGAAAGCAAAGAGTTGGGATAAATGGTTCATTCTCAGACTGGCAATCAGTAACTAGTGGTGTTCCACAGGGGTCAGTGCTGGGTCCCCAACTCTTTACAATCTATATTAACGATTTGGAGGAAGGGACCAAGTGTAACATATCAAAATTTGCAGATGATACTAAGATGGGAGGGAAAGTAGTGAGTGAGGAGGACATAAACAACCTGCAAGGGGACATAGACAGGCTAAGTAAGTGGGCAGAGATTTGGCAGATGGAATACAACACTGGAAAGTGTGAGGTGATGCACTTTGGCAGGAAAAATCCTAGAGCAATTTATTATCTTAATGGCAAGAAACTGGAGAGTACTGAAGTGCAAAGGGATCTGGGGGTCCTGGTGCACGAAACTCAAAAGGTTAGTATGCAGGTGCAGCAAGTGATTAAGAAGGCAAATGGAATGTTGGCTTTCATTGCTGGGGGATAGAATATAAAAATAGGGAGGTATTGCTTCAGTTGTACAAGGTATTGGTGAGACCGCACCTGGAATACTGCATACAGTTTTGGTGTCCTTACTTAAGGAAAGACATCCTTGCTCTCGAGGCAGTGCAAAAAAGGTTCACTCGGTTAATCCCGGGGATGAGGGGGTGGTCATATGAGGAGAGGTTGTGTAGATTGGGACTCTACTCATTGGAGTTCAGAAGAATGAGAGGCGATCTTATTGAAACATATAAGATTGTGAAGGGGTTGGATCGGGTGGATGCGGGGAGGATGTTCCCGATGACGGGTGAGACTAGAACTAGGGGACATAGTCTTAGAATAAGGGGCTGCTCTTTCAAAACTGAGATGAGGAGGAACTACTTCACTCAGAGGGTGGTAGGTCCACGGAATATGCTGCCACAAAAAGCTGTAGAAGCTACATCATTAAATAAATTTAAAACAGAAATAGACAGTTTCCTAGAAGTAAAGGGCATTAAGGGTTACGGGGAGCGGGCAGGAATTTGGACATGAGTCTAGGTTCGGATCGGTCATGGCCCTGTGGGTAGTGGAGCGGGCCCAGGGACCGTGTAGCCTGATTCTGCTCCTATTTCGTGTGTGCAATTCTGTTAGATGCAGGAGATGGTTCTGTGATAGTAGATAGTAGATTGGCGGTTAGGATCAGATCAGCCATGATCTTATTGAATGGCGGAGCAGGCTCGAGGGGCCGATTGGCCTACTCCTGCTCCTATTTCTTATGTTCTTATTAACCTGCCACCCCGACCTGGTCTGGGGCTACATGTGACCCCAATCCACACTATGTGGTTGACTTAATGCCCTCAGGGCAACTAGCGAGAGGCAATAATACCGCCTTGCCAGTGTCACCCACATCCGAAGAACAGATATATATGATTCTACTGGGATCTGTCTTTGATGATTTATTTGGCAGAATTTACAAACTGCAATATAATCAGTATGACTGCAACATAAATCACCCTTTTCGCGCCCGGGTGGCGCTGGAGATGGAGCACGAGGTGTCCGCCGGCATGCTCGAGGCCTTCCGCGACCGGTGGGCACCGCAGGGACTGGAGTGCATCATCACCCCGGACAATCAAATTTTAATTTAATGTTAAGTTTCATTTAATGTATTTTTGTTAATTTACAGTTTATTTGTTCGTACCCAAAAGAGTACACTAACCAGTCCTTTACATCATTAAAAGCAGCTCCACCCAGAAAGTCTGACAAGAACAACTTTTAATTTCTACGCAGATTCCTTCCAGTTTTATCTTTCTACACCATTAAGAGGATTGATCCTTTGGCTCAGTGATGGCATTCATGCCCGAGTCAGAAGGTGCAGGGTTCGAATCCCACTCCAGACAGTCCCAATGAGTGGAGACTGGAGCTCCAGCTCTGAATTCTGGGTTCACATCCAGTGGGATACTCGCATCCGTTGGGTGTGGGTGCCCCCCCCCAACCATTGTGTGGGTTGTAGGAACCCATAAAACCCTCCCACCGTATAGGACTAACCAGTAACCACCCTATCGGCTGGTATAAGGATGGTTACGGCCAAGGAAGGAACGTTCATGTTACAGCCTGTCAGACTGTTAATCAGCCTGTGAATCCTTCCTCTACTTCACACTCTTCCCTTGTAGAATGTAGAGAGAAAATACAAAAACAACAACCCTGTTAAAAGCAAGATTCTTGGCTGTAAAGCAACTGAAGGCTTTAATTTCCAGAGCATTACCCTTTTGTGATTTAAATGGAGGTAGACTCTACAAACCAACGAGCCCTCCAGGATTGTCCTGTAATCTCCCGAGCAACCCAGGAGAAAAATCATTGGGGCATTAAACAAAACATTTCTCAACCCCCACCTTCCCCCCCCCCTCCATTTTCTTTGAAGACTTTTGTTTATTAGTTATAAAAATATTGCAAATGGGTATAAAAGGCAGTTTTTGACTGGGTGGGGCGGTTGGTGGCGGGAGGTCATGTGATGAAACCTCCAGGAACACGTCCAATCAGATATGGCATGAAGCATGGTCTGTGAAGGACTGTATCCCTGAATTCCAGTAGGACATTATTTTGTGCGAGCAAATGTCAAAGGCTCTTGTAATGTACCGGATAAAAGTAAAGGATCCTCACAGACCACATCCTCCAGGAGCCAGACTGCAACAGTAATTTGCATGATCAGAGAGGAGTGCAGACAGTTGCCTCTCCTCTCTTCCCTCCAGTCTAGAAAGGAAGGAAGACCAAAGTCATCCTTGATAAACCTTCATTTTTCTGTAAATTTCATTTTGCTGACGACCGCCGTCGTCCAGCTGGGTGGGACTGCACTCGCCTGGTTCCATTCTTATCTATCTAATCGTAGCCAGAGAATCACCTGCAACAGCTTCTCTTCCTGCTCCTGCATCGTTACCTCTGGTGTCCCCAAGGATCTATCCTTGGTTCCCTCCTATTTCTCATCTACATGTTGCCCTTTGGCGACATCATCCGAAAACACAGCATCAGTTTCCACATGTACGCTGACGACACCCAGCTCTACCTCACTACTTCTTCTCTTGACCCCCCCCCCCCACCCCCCACAATGTCTAAATTGTCAGACTGCTTGTCCGACATACAGTTCTGGATAAGCAAAAATTTTCTCCAATTAAATATTGGGAAAACCGAAGCCATTGTTTTCAGTCCCCGCCACAAACTCCGTTCCCTAGCCACTGACTCCATCCCTTTGTTACCTCTAGACTTGACGATTTCAATGCGCTCCTAGCTGGCCTCCCACATTCCACCCTACGCAAACTTGATGTCATCCAAAACTCGGCTGCCCGTGTCCTAACTCGCACCAAGTCCCGTTCGCCCATCACCCCTGTGCTCGCTGACCTACACTGTCTCCGGGTTAAGCAGCGCCTCAATTTCAAAATTCTCATCCTTGTTTTCAAATCCCTCCATGGCCTCGCCCCTCCCTATCTCTGTGATCTCCTTCAGCCCCACAACCCCCGAGATATCTGCGCTCCTCTAATTCTGCCATCTTGACCATCCCGGATTATAATCGCTCAACCTTTGGTGGCCGTGCCTTCTGTTGCCTAGGCACGAAGCTCTGGAATTCCCTGCCTAAACCTGTCCGCGTCGCTACCTCTCTTTCCTCCTTTAAGACGCTCCTTAAAACCTACCTCTTTGACCAAGCTTTTGGTCACCTGCCCTAATTTATCCTTATGTGGATCGGTGTCAAATTTTCTGTCTTATAATACTCCTGTGAAGCGCCTTGGGACGTTTTACTACGTTAAAGGCGCTATATAAATACACGTTGTTGTTGTTGTTGGTGGACACCAGAGGTAACGATGCGGAAGTGGGAAGAGAAGCCATTGCAGGTGATTCTCTGGCTACGATTAGATAGATAAGAATGGAACCAGGCGAGTGCAGTCCCACCCAGCTGGACGACGGTGGAGAGGCGTTGGAGAAGGATGGAGTGGTCAACCATGTCAAAGGCTGCAGACAAGTCAAGAAGGACGAGGAGGGATAGTTTACCTTTGTCACAGTCACAAAGGATGTCATTTGTGACTTTGATGAGAGCCGTTTCGGTACTGTGGCAAGGGCAGAAACCTGATTGGAGGGATTCAAACATGGAATTGCGGGAAAGATGGGCACGGATTTGGGATGCAACAACACGTTCAAGGACTTTAGAGAGGAAAGGGAGGTTGGTGGTGGGGCGGTAGTTTGCAAGGACGGAGGGATCAAGGTTTGGTTTTTTGAGGAGAGTGGTGATGACGGCAGATTTGAGGGAGAGGGGGACAGTACCTGAGGAGAGACAACCGTTAACAATATCAGCTAACATGGGAGCCAGAAAAGGAAGTTGGGTGGTCAGCAGTTTGGTGGGAATAGAGTCGAGGGAGCAGAAGGTGGGTCTCATAGACAAGATGGGCACAGAGAGGTCATGAGGGGCGATCGGAGAGAAACTGGAGAAAGATGGGAGTTCAGGGCTAGGGCAGGGGGGAACCTTAGAGGCAGTTTGGCCCAGTGGGCTAGGGGAAGGAAGGGAAGTGGCAGAGGCAGCTGAATGGATGGTCTGAATCTTAGAGACAAAGAAGTCCATGAGCTCTCACATTTGTTATCGGAGGTGAGGGTGGAGGATACAGGGGAGAGGGGTTTAAGAAGACGGTTAGCAAGGATCTATCCTTGACCCCCTCCTATTTCTCATCTACATGCTGCCCCTCGGTGACATCTAAAAATACAGCATCAGTTTTCACATGTACGCTGACGATACCCAGCTCTACCCCTCCACCACTTCTCTCGACCCTTCCACTGTCTCTAAATTGTCAGACAGCTTGTCCAACATCCACTACTGGGTGAACAGAAATTTCCTCCAACTAAATATTGGGAAGACTGAAGCCATTGTCTTCGGCGCCCACCAGAAACTCCGTTCCCTAGCCACCGACTCCATCCCTCTCCCTAGCATCTGTCTGAGGCTGAACCAGACAGTTTGCAACCCCTTGGTGTCATATTTGACCCTGCAATGAGCTTCCGACCACATATCCACACCATAACTAAGACCACCTATTTCCACCTCCGTAATATCGCCCAACTCCGCCCCTGTCTCAGCTCATCTGCTGCTGAAACCCTCATCCATGCCTTTGTTACCTCTAGACTTGACTACTCCAACGCACTCCTGGCTGGTCTCCCACATTATACCCTACGTAAACTTGAGGTCATCCAAAACCTTGCTGCCCATGTCCTAACTTGCGCCAAGTTCCGTTCACCCATCACTCCTGTGCTCGCTGACCTACATTGACTCCCGATTAAGCAACGCCTCGATTTAAAAATTCTCATCCTTGTTTTCAAATCTCTCCATGGCCTCACCCCTCCTTATCTCTGTAATCACCTCCAGCCCCACAACCACCTGCAGCCGCTCCCCCCCGGCCGAGATATCTGTGTTCCTCTAATTCTGGCCTCTTGAGCATCCCTGATTATAATCGCTCAACCATTGGTGGCCGTGCCTTTAGCTGCCTAGGCCCTAAGCTCTGGGATTCCCTGCCTAAACTTCTCCACCGCTCTTTCCTCCTTTAAGACGCTCCTTATACCTACCTCTTTCACCAAGCTTCCTTATGTGGCTCGGTGCCAAATTTTGTTTTATAACATTCCTTTGAAGCGCCTTGGGATGTTTTACTACATTAAAGGCGCTATATAAATACAAGTTGCTGTTGTTGTTGAGACAGAGGAGAAGAGAGTCAGTGGGCCCCGGAATCTCCTCGCACTGCTCCTGCTCTGCCACCGTTACTTCACGGCATTTTGAGCAATAAATGCCGGCCTTGCCAGTGACGCCCAGATCCCATAAGCGAATTTAAAAAAAAAATAAACGTTGTTTCCCGCTGCGCTTCGGGTGGAGTGGGAACTTCATTTAGGCCTGATATCAAGCCGTTCTTCTTCATACAATGAGTGATCAACTAATGGTGTGGGCTCCAGGATAGGCAAAAACCCTGGCAATTAGTTAACAAACAACTGGATGCTGCAATGGCGGGACTGTCGGGTCTCTCTGGAGGGATGAGCCAAGATGGGCTCAACGGTCTTCCTCGTCCGTGAATCTATTCCACATATGTAGTGCTTTGTGGCGATGAAAAAATTCTAATCTTCAGCACTCGCAACCCAAATCCTAGATTTTACCCTCTCCCAACCCTATTCACCATCTTTTAAGATGGCAAGTTATCCACCTTCTTCCACTGCTGCTCCCTAACCAGAAATGAGTAGGTGTAAAAGTTCCCCATAGGAAGTGCATTTGCTAAAAGTTATAGATACACAAAAGAGGAATGTCCCCTTTTGCTCCAGTTGTGCTTTGAATCGCCAGAATCCATGGAATCGCAAGGTCAATAAAAAGGAAATCAATGAAAAAAAAAAAAATCGGTCTCAAATGTTCCTTATACTGTACTCTTCACAAAGACTTCTCTGCCAGCAAAGCCTGTCAGGAAAATAAAGTTAGTGTGACAGATGAACTCTGAGCGAGAGGCTTCAGCTTTGGAGAGTGATGCACAGAGCTCGAGCTCTCCACAAAATGACCTTCTCTGATGTCAGGTTCCAAAAGCCATTAAGCGAGAAACCTATTAGATTAAATGAGAAATTGGACACCCAGTCAATCGGAGGCTTGCTCGCGGTGTCACTTACAAATGGGCTGCAATTTCCTGTGTCAGATTTCTTCAAGGCGTAGAACATTGTAACAAAAATGCCTTGAAACAGTTTTGAGTTTCTGCAACTTGCCCCGAGTGGATTAGATTTACCCGTGGCATCCAATGGAAATGAGGCACTGCCCACCAGTACTCCCAACAATCTCATCACTCTTTTCTACCAAGAGATAAATGAAGCAGATCTGCCAAACAAATGCAGACACTTACAAAGCGAGAGTGTCACCATCAAGGCCCTTCATAAATATCAGAGACACAAAGAATTCTGATGAATATTAACTTCTTTTTGTTATATCCATTTGTCAATTTGTCCTTTTGTTAAAGCATGACTGTTCCTGAAATAACTTGGGAGAACGACTGGTGAATAACTAAGCTCAAAGCTGTGAGGGGGAACTGAATGACCCCACGTACAGCAGCGGCTGAAGCAATCCTGGGTTGGGCCTGGTATCAGGTCAATGTTAATGTGACTGCCTCGCACTGTTGAAAATCGGAAAACTCTTCCAGCCAATAATAATTATTTAACAGAGAGAAAAAAAAAAAATTGGTGTTCAAATTAACTCTAATTCTTCTCTCATAAGAGCCAGATTGCCTCAATCTGTCCCACTCCAGGATCCAAGCACCTAATCAAGGCTGAAAATAATATAGTTCTGGAAATTCAGCAACATTTTGGACAGCGGGGGTGGGGGAAATCCCTGTTTTTTTGTGGAAGGGCAATAGAAACAAGACCCAGATATGTAGTTAAGGGTAAATACTGATGAACCTGTAATATTATTTCTAGTAAGAAGGAACAAACTTACATTTCGATAGCACCTTTCACATCCTCAGGACGTCCCAAAGCGCTTTACAGCCAATTAAGTACTTTTTGAAGTGTAGTCACTGTTGTAGTGTAGGGAAACACGGCAGCTAATTTGTGCAGAGCAAGGTCCCACAATCAGCAATGAGATAAATGACCAGTTAATCTGTTTTAGTGATGTTAGTGGAGTGATAAATATTGGCCAGGACACCAGGGAGCAGTCCTCTGCTCCTCTTCTGGAATTGGGGTTTGAACCCACAACTTTCTGACTCCGAGGCGAGAGTTCTACCACTGAGCCAAACTGACAAATACTAGTTGTTGTGCATTTCCTTCTTTTATCAGATTTCACAATATCATGATGAGAATTACCAGAGATGAAATCCAGACAGCCCAGCATTCCTATGATGAGCAAATTGTGAATGATTTATTTCTGACTCAGAGGCAGGAGTGCTACCACTGAGCTACGGCTGACACCCAAAACACTGACCTTCCATTTTCAACTGCTGACCGATCTGCTGGTTTAAAACTGTTTTTGATTCAGTTTTGGTGTTAAATCATACTCGTCAATCTCCCTTGGCAATGCACATGGGGACTCAAGACCCAAGTGCATTCCTCAGGTGAAGTGGGTTAAAAAGGGCAGCGGATAATTGGTCCAGGCCTCCAAGACATAATTCAGTCTCCATTTTAAAGTCATACATCTGGCCTTATTATATTTCCATTATAAATTTCTACTTTCCCATTATAAATTTCTACTTTCCCATTATAAATTTCTACTTTCCCATTTATAAAACAAACTGCCTATGTAAACTGGTCATGCTGTAATTATACCGTCCCGCCAGTGGTGGCATTATAGCACCTCTACCGGTGGAAGAGGGTTTTTACAGCATGACAAATAGGCAGTTTTCATTATAAATGGAGACATAGGAATTTACGGTGGAGACAGTTGGCAGGAAGTGCACACTGATGCGAGATTTTAAATATATTGGCCCAAAAATTAGTCTCAGTACGCGAGAGTACGCACTGTGTACTCTCGCGTATTCTGTCTCCAATTGCCGGTTTTCTGCATGCACTGCGCATGCGCTGAAAACCGGCACTTGGTGATTTCAAAAGGGGGCGGTTCCTAAGTGAACCGCGTGCGCGCTACAGGCTGCGCGCACGCAGTGCACTTAGTGCTTTGAACGCGCAGGTAAGCATGGAAGATTTTGCACATAAAGAAAGGAGGCGTAAGACCCTCTTTTAACAAGGTAAGTAGTTAATTAAGTATTATTTTGAATTTTTTTCAACAGGTATATCTTTTTTAGAGACTTTAGAGACTTTAAAGAAAGGTAAGTTTATTCTTATAACTTTTAAAAAGATTTTAAATTTTTTCAAAAATTTAATTTTTTGTTTAAAGTGGTTAATTTATTTAACTATACTTATTTTATTAATGTGATTTTTTTAAAAAAAATTTAATTGAGGTATAGCTGTTCTTTTGGGGGGGAATAGATTCATAGCTTTGACAGCCCTTGCTGTGAAAACTATGAATGAAAGATGGTGTGCTGCCATTGGCTCAAACTTAATCACGTGATCCCACAGCTCGCACGAATTAACTGCGTCTGTGGGATACGCACACACTGCACAGCTGCAGTCTTGAAACTAAAGTTTGTGCGAGCTCGGAAGGAAAAGGCAGGCGCGCAGTGAGATATCGCGGGGAAGCCTTACCCCCGCAGGAAGGCTCCGTCTTTAATTTCTGGGCCATTATATAGATATACATATTAAATACTTAGGCCTATATTATAAATAATATGTACTGA
The DNA here is from genome assembly GCA_030390025.1 of Squalus acanthias. Taxonomy (NCBI): domain Eukaryota; kingdom Metazoa; phylum Chordata; class Chondrichthyes; order Squaliformes; family Squalidae; genus Squalus; species Squalus acanthias. The sequence continues at coordinate 226,771,205 of CM059425.1, read as the reverse complement.
TTTGATACATCGGCACCCATCCAAAAACAGAATAAAAAAAGATCTTGAAACTGGCACTGCGACAGCCAGCGTTGGCTTTATATTTAGCTTCCTAATTCTGCCAACACTTACAAGCAGCAAGTCTCATCAGTTTGCAGAGGTTAATAGAAAAGAACTGGAGCCATGGAACTTCCTATAAAAAAACCTGGTCTGTAACAAATCACAGAGCTGCAAAAGACAGCCAATAACTGCATGCGACAGTACGCCAGACCCCCAAGAGAGAAACACATCTAATTCTAAGAGACACTATAGAGCAATTGTATTATTTTCAACTGTTTTCTGACCACACATATAGCAACTAGCAGCAGTTGCTTTCAATTGTTAATATATGATCTTAGACCCAAGACAGAAGTATTTTTCTAGTGTTAGAACGCATGCCCCAACCCATTTGCTTCATGATTCTTTTCTGTCTCTATTCTGGCTTCCACTTCTCAAGTTTCTCTCCTGTGATCTTTCTTGATGCTGATCCTGTAGGATGGAAATCTCTCTCCCCTTTTTGTTCTCCGTTCTCATTCTCTGAAATGCTCCATACAGCGACTGTGTTTAAAAAAAGAAAAAATAGGCCCCAACGACTGCTGGAACTCTGTCCCCTCAGGGACGAAGTAATAATGGTAGCAGCCAGCTGGAAATGGAGCATCTGTGGCAAGAGAAGTAGCAATACCTGTTTCTACCTGGCTTCATCTCAGCTGGTAGTCACCCTTCTTCCCATGCCAACCCACTCCCAAAAGGCTTGGCGCTAATTACAAAAATGGTCCCTCATACCATTGGTCTGTCTTGGTCAAGCTATCTACCCACAGAGAGAAGTAGTTACTAACTTACTGACAGTACAGGTACATTCCCTTGCTAACTTGGCAGAAGTTTTTTTAAGATACAACAACTTGCATGTACATAGTTCCTTTGACATAAAAAAACTTTCTAAGATGCTTCACAGAAGCAGGAGGGGAAAAAAAACTGGGCACTGAGCCAAAGAAGGAGATACTCAAAACCTCGGATTCCCAGTTATTTATATTCAATATTTCTTTTGCTTTCCCTTCTATGGTGGTTTGGCAATATTTGCTTAAGAGAAGCTAGGGTTATTCTCCTTAGAGCAGAGAAGGTTGAGAGGAGATTTGATAGAGGTGTTCAAAAGCATGAGGGGTCTAGACAGAGTAGAGAGAGAGAAACTGTTCCCATTGGCGGAAGGGTCGATAACCAGAGGACACAGATTTAAGGTGTTTGGCAGAAAAACCAAAGGCAACATGAGGAAAATCAAGGGATATTGGGATAGTGCAGGAAAGTGGAGTTGAGGTAGAATATCAGCCATGATCTTATTGAATGGCGGAGCAGGCTCGAGGGGCCAAATGGCCTATTCCTGTTCATATTTCTTATGTTATGTTTTTTACGCAGCGAGTGGTTAGGATCTGGAATGCACTGCCTGAGAAGGTGGTGGAGGCAGATTCAATCGTGGCTTTCAAAAGGGAATTGGATAAGTACCTGAAAGAAAAGAAATTGCAGGGCTATGGGGAAAGGGCGGGGGAGTGGGACTAGCTGAAGTGCTCTTGCAGAGAGCCGGCACGGACTCGATGGGCCGAATGGCCGCCTTCTGTGCTGTAACCATTCTATGATTCCAAGACACAAATACCTTATTCATTCTGCCCTAAGAAACATTTATTTTTCTCAGTTATGTACATGATTATAAAAAGCTATTTCCTCCCTCCTCTTTCACTTCCCAGTGACTTTGTAAATCTTTCTGAAGCACTGTCCAGGAAAGGTTCCCGTCATTGTTGAAGCTCCAAGAACCAGCAGTTTGAACAGGTGGTCATTAGCCATGGTCCATGCTTGACTGACCGCGACCAAGCTCAGCATCAAAGCATTTTCCGTTTCATTCTCGGGATGTGGGCGGCGCTGGCAAGGCCGGCAATTATCACCCATCCCTAGTAGCCCTTGAGAAGGTGGTGGACCATCTTCTTAAACTGCTGCAGTCCTTGTGGTGAAGGTGTACCCATAGTGCTGTTAAGTAGGAAGTTCCAAGATTTTGACCCAGCAATGATGAAGCACCATTGCAAACATCATCGCCACAAAAATAATCTCACCCCAAATAAACTCCCAGAGATGTCGGGGAACATAGGGTCTAATGAGAGGGAGGAATTGAATGAAATCAGTATTTGTAGGGAAATGGTGTTAGGGAAATTGATGGGATTGAAGGCCGATAAATCCCCAGGGCCTGATAATCTACATCCTAGTACGATAGCAAAATACTGCGGATGCTGGAAATCTGAAATAACAACAGAAAACGCTGGAAAAACTCAGCAGGCCAGGCAGCATCCGTGGAGAGAGAAAGAGAGTTAACGTTTCAGGTCGATGACCTTTCATCAGAATCTACATCCTAGGGTACTTAAGGAAGTGGCCCTAGAAATAGTAGATGCATTGCTGGTCATCTTTCAAAATTCTATAGACTCTGGAACAGTTCCCATGGATTGGAGGGTAGCTAATGTAACCCCACTATTTAAAAAAGGTGGTAGAGGAAAAAACAGGGAATTATAGAACGGTAAGCCTGACATCAGTAGTGGGCAAAATGCTAGAGTCCATTATAAAAGATGTAATAGCAGAGCACTTGGAAAACAGTGACAGGATCGGACAAAGTCAACATGGATTTACAAAAGGTAAATCATGCCTGACTAATCTACTGGAATTTTTTGAGGATGTAACTGGTAGAATAGATAAGGGAGAACCAGTGGATGTGGTGTATTTGGACTTTCAGAAGGCTTTCGATAATGTCCCGCATAAGAAATTAGCATGCAAAGTTAAAGCACATGGGATTGGGGGTAAGGTACTGATTTGGATAGAGAACTGGTTGGCAGACAGGAAGCAAAGAGTTGGAATAAATGGGTCTTTTTCCAAGTGGCAGGCAGTGACTAGTGGGGTACCACAGGGATCGGTGCTAGGACCCCAGCTATTCACAATATATATTAATGATCTAGACGAGGGAACTAGATGTAATATCTCCAAGTTTGCAGACGACACAAAGCTGGGTGGGCGTGTGTGCTGTGAGGAGGATGCAGAGAAACTCCAGTATGATTTGGACAGGTTGGGTGATTGGACAGATGCATGGCAGATGCAGTATAATGTGGATAAATGCGTGGTTATCCGCTTTGGTGGCAAAAACAGGAAGACAGATTATCTGAACAGCAATAGATTGGGAAAAGGGGAAGTGCAACGAGATCTGGGAGTCCTTGTGCACCAGTCGCTGAAGGTAAGCATGCAGGTGCAGCAGGCGGTTAAGAAGGCAAATGGTATGTTGGCCTTCATAGCAAGAGGATTCGAGTACAGGAGCAAGGATGTCTTGCTGCAGTTGTACAAGGCCTTGGTGAGACCACACCTTGAGTATTGTGTGCAGTTTTGGTCACCTTATCTGAGGAAGGATGTTCTTGCCATGGAGGGAGTGCAGCGAAGATTTACCAGACGGATACCTAGGATGGCAGGAATGACGTATGAAGAGAGATTGGGTCGATTAGGCTTATATTCGCTAGAGTTTAGAAGAATGAGAGGGGATCTCATTAAAACTTATAAAATTCTAACAGGACTAGACAAACTAGATGCAGGAAGGATGTTCCCGATGGCGGGGGAGTCCAGAACCAGAGGTCACAGTCTAAGGATAAGGAGTAAGCCATTTAGGACTGAGATGAGGAGGAATTTCTTCATCCAGAGAGTGGTGAACCTGTGGAATTCTCTACCACAGAAGGCAGTTGAGGCCAATTCATTAAATATATTCAAGGAGGAGATAGATATATTTCTTAAGGCTAAAGGGATCAAGGGATATGGGGAGAAAGCAGGGACAGGGTACTGAATTTGGATGATCAGCCATGATCTCATTAAATGGCAGAGCAGGCTCGAGGGGCCAAATGGCCTACTCCTGCTCCTATCTTCTATGCTTCTAGCCCACAATTTTTAGTTAATAGGATAAAACACTGATGAAAACTCCTTGCCTTTGATGCTGTTCCCCTATCACTAGTGCTTCAGTTGTTTATAAATGTTCTGCCTGGTTTTCATCCGACATGAATTGTTGCAATGTATCTCACAGAAAGTGAGAACAGGTGTTAGAACTTCCCCAGCACTCCAAGCTCAGCTTCCATCAACAAGTGACTCAGAAAGCCATGCATCAGTCGTAGGACTGGCCTGAGATGATTGGGTCCCTTCTTACAATGTTTCAATGTGCAAAGCAGACAGTCACTGAGAACCCTAACTATCCTGCCATTCATCTCATCGTTATTTTTTTGCCACTTAGAACTGTGCGAGCACAAAAGTGAAAAAAAAATGAGCTGCCTTCCCCCAGGTTATGATGTTGTCTCCCCATAAATGCATCAAAATGTTGACCTGTACTTGCTGCAGATTTATTATTTGGTTCTTGGGATGCATTTATTGCTCTTTAGTTGGTCATTAAGAGTTAACCATGTGGGACTGGAGTCACGTGTAGGCCAGATTGGGTAGGGGTAAATGTCCTGAAGGATATTTGTGAACCAGTTGGGTTTTTGGTGACAATCCAACAGCTTATGTGATCATTTTTTCCCTGGTGCCAGCACCCAAATGACTGGATTTATTGAATTCCATTTCACACCTTGCTGTAGCAGGATTTGATCACCTGACCTCTGGATTACCAGTCCACTACACTACCATACCTTATTCAACCAGCAGTTTACACATTGGCCCTGAAATTCGCCTCTCCGGCTTGCCGCGGGGGTAAGGATCGCGCTCGCACTTACCTACCGCGCCTGCCGTTGACCTCTGGGCCCACGGGAACTTCAGCTCCTGGGCCTGCTCCAAGTGCCGGCGTGCAGTGCTTGCGTGTCCCAGGGGCGCAGTTAGTGCGATGCGTCCCCTGGGATCACATAGGCCATGGAGAGCCAATGGCAGCAGACCATCTTTCATTCATAGATTTGACAGGAAGACCTGTCAAATCTATGAATTGAAATCAGCCTCAAAAGAACAGCTAAACTTAAAATAATTTTTTTTAAAAACCATCACATTTATAAAATAACTAAGTTAAATAAATTAACTACTTTAAACAAAAATTAAAATTTTTGAAAAAAATTAAAATACTTTTTAACAGTGCTAAAAATAAACTTACCTTTCTTTAACGTATCTAAAAAAGATAAACCTGTTGAAATTTTTTTTTAATTATAATTAATTAACCACTTACCTTGTTGAAAACAGGTCCTGCGCCTCCTTTTTAAAAGCGCAGGTTCTTCAATACTTACCCTCCCATAGAAACCTGAAAAAAAACCCTAAGTTTGCTGCGTGCGCGCAGCCTCTACCGCGCACGCGGTTCACCTATGAACCGCCCCCTTCACCAGTCCGGAAGTTCCGGTTTCCCGCGCATGCGCAGTGCATGCAGGAAACCGGCACTTCAGGACGCCTTACAGGTGCGTACACACTGTGTACTCACCCGGGAAGGGCCGAATTTTTGGCCCAATATCTCTTAATCTCTCCTGCCTTCGAGCCTATCACAGGCTTTCCCTTTTGTTCTTTCACCCCCCTCCCCCATTTCCCAGCCACTACACTTGCTTAAAAATCTGTTCCATTTCCTGCTTTTTTCCAGTTCTGACGAAAGGTCATCGACCTGAAACGTTAACTCTGTTTCTCTCTTCACAGATGCTGCCTGACCTGCTGAGTATTTCCAGCATTTTCTGTTTTTATTTCAGATTTCCAGCATCTGCAGTATTTTCTTTTTGTATTAGAGTTTACACAAGATGATGTTTAAAAATGAGCGAGAAGTGTAAAACTGATTATCTTTAACAGTGTTAAATGAACTTGCCTGGAGTAGAAAGCGGGGGCAGACTACCACAGTTGCAATATATTTATTGATCACTGACTGCAATCTGGAACCTATTCAAGCCGATGTTCGGAGATGAATAATTAGAGACTCAGGGCTTCAGTACACCATGTGCCTGTAAAGCAGCCAGAAAACGCCAGAAAACTACCAAAAATGGTTAAAACACAATCCCTGGAGTAACATGCCAATATTATCACTATGTTGTGTTAACAAAAAGGGACTCACACTCTCTTACTTCCACCCAAAGGCATCAATCATCACTGATCAAAACAAACATGGGCTGTAACACAACCAAATTTAGTAAGACTCCTTAATAGATTGCTTGTCAGAGCAGAACTTGAAGAATTCAACATAAACTGAAACGGTTTGTCATTTGGAATGAAAGATAAACTCGGCTCCTTATTCTCAACACACCGGGGTCTGAAACACTGCTGTCAATCAGCAATGCACAAACTGTAGAAGACGTGGTGGTGATCTAATCGAGGTCTTTAAAACGATAAAGGGAATTTGATAGGGTATATAGAGAGAAACTATATCCTCTGGTGGGGGAAATCCAGAACAAGGGGGCACAATCTTAAAATCCAAGCTAGGCCATTTAGGAGTGAAATTTGGAAGCACTTTCTCGCACAAAGTGTAGTGGGTCAATTGAAATTTTCACGGCAGAGTGATAGATTTTTGTTAGCCAAGGGTATAAAGGCGGAGCGGAGGTACAGATCAGCCATTATCTAATTGAATGGCAGAACAGGCTTGAGGGGCTGAATGGCCTACTCCTGTTCCTATGTAACTAAGAAAGAAACACTTAAATGCACAACAATGTCTCAACTACAGTACGTGTTACAATGTGTTCATCTCACAAGCACCACCATCTATAAGCAGTTAACAAAACTCTGGGAATAATTTTCCACAGCTGGGAAACGCACATCAAAGAGGTAGAAGAAATGAAACCTTGTACCCTTTGATTCACAAGGAGGAACGGTTTCATGCCAAGTTGCCCTATGACCCAACTAAGATGGACAAACACACCTCTAGCACTATGCAGGCCCTGAATACCAACAACATTTAAATTCAAACTCAGGTTTCCCAGTTTATGCCTCTCCCAGTTTTTTATTATGTTTAATGGAGGAGGTGGTGATTTTTTTCTCACTCATCCAGTTGGAGGAACAGCAGTGCTGGGGAATCGAAAGGTTTCTAATTTCAAGTATCCAACACGCCCCCTGGGAGTGGGTTGGTGGCCCGCCCCGTCAAAACCAGAAGGTACACCAGAGCCAACTCCATTTTATCTGCCGCAACAGTGTGCCTAAATACTAATCTTAGAAGATCGCCTCACACTGCACAGGTGTAAGATTTTCCATTCCAGACACTTGGGCTAGAATTTTCTCCAAGTAGACGGGTTGGGGGCGGGGGGGTAGAAGAGGCGGGTGGGCAGGAAACCCAGGAGGTCGCGTTTCCCGCAGGCCCTCCAGACTTTAACGGCAAGGCCTGATTTGCATGCGAGGCCTCGGATTCCTGCCCGCAGCCAGCCAGATTGGTCGGTCCGGTGAGGAATCGCAGGGGTGTGGGGCGGGGATCGGCAGGGGAGGGGGAGTCGGGGATCGGCAGGGCAGGATCGGGGATGGGGGAGTCGTGGATCGGTGGAGGGGGGGGGTTGGAGAATCGGCTCGGGTTGATCGGTGAGCCGGGGATTGGAGTCGGCCGGGGGTGGGGGGGCTGCAGAACCCTGGGAACACGATCGGAGGCCTCATGGTGGGGTCTCCAATCACGGTGGGTGGGTTAGGTCAGGACCCTGCATCCAGGAGGTAGGTATAAAGCTTCCAGCCTCATTATAATATTTAAACTGACGTTCCGCTCCCTGGGAGTGGGTTGGTGGCCCGCCCCATCAAAAGCAGAAGTGGGCGGGTTGGAGGCGGGATCAGGTCAGGAATCCCATTTTTAACACTTTAACTACCCCCACACTCCAAACCCACCTGTTTATTTAGGGGGAAATTCCAGCCTTGGTTTCTGCGTAGGATTGTCAATTTAGCATCAGTTTTGTGCTATGCACCAATATCTATTAGGAACTGGGTTGAGACGTCATGTAAGACCCTTGCATCCAGCAGGCTTTCATCTCTGCTGGGTCCCAAAGGGTTTCCTAACTGTGGCCCCCACTCTCCCCAGTTGAATAAATGCCTACTGCTTACACACAGTGAAACTGGCCGTGCCAGAAAATGTGACCAGCAATCAATAAACCCTCCAAACCATTGCTGCAGTAACTATGGTGTTAAACCTGATGCTCCCGTTTCATTTCCAGGCCATGGAAACTAAAATGTGCACAACAAGTTTTTATAAAGGAGTGATCAACTCCCTGCAAATTGGGTCACTGCAATTGCGTCACAAACTGGCAGGGCAGATACAACATCAGAGTAAGCAGTAAACAATGCGACGTATTGTTCAAAGTGACAGTACCGTCTCTGGTGTCCCACATACAAACAGAACAGGAACTGGCCACCGTGAGAAAGGATGAGTTCAGCCTAGAGTGTTTAGTTATTTGTTGCACCTTTTAAAGAAAAGAAAGATAGACTTGCATTTATACAGCACCTTTCATGACCTCCCCAAAGCACTTTACAAGCAATGAAGTACTTTTGAAGTGTAGTCATTGTTGTAATGAGGGAAACGCAGCAGCCAATTTGTGCACAGCAAGGTCCCTCAAACAGCAATGTGATAATGACCAGATCATCTGTTTTAGGTGCTGGTTGAGGGATAAATGTTGGCCAGGACACTGGGGAGAACTCCCCAGCTCTTCTTCGAAATAGTGCCATGGGATCTTTTACGTCCACCCGAGAGGGCAGTCGGTTTAACATCCATGGAATTGTACCTCAGCATCAATCAGTGCCTTTAGAAGGGAAAAGGAGATGAGGAGGGGAATAATTCTAAAATTAGATTTATTTAATGGGCAGCAGCTAGATTTTATTGGCCATCAGCTGGAATAGCTTCCTCAGCATCCTCGATTAAATCCCAGTGTAGGTTTGCAAAGAAACGTCTCCTCTTTTGGTGTGCAGATGCTGAAAATATTTGGGTTGGAAATGAATGATTTATTAGAAAACACATATGAGTCTCAAGATTGCCAGTGTTGAAAGGAACGGCTGAATAACTAAGGTTGAAAGGTATTCTAGGATCTCACAGGAATTTTAAAAAGGTCACGGAGGAGGCTTGACCAATGTTGGGAAGCAGGTTTATCACAATCCGGTGAAAGGCACCTCCAGCCCCCACCAGGACAATAACTCCTTTAATTCATCCAGGAAGCAAAGGGCCTTGCTGAAGCCAGGCATGCAAATCCAGTCCCTTCTTCAACCAGGCTTTAACATGGGGGAGGGTAGAAAGAGTGAAGGAGAAGGGGAGAAATGGGAAGAGAGTGAAATAAAGTAGTCATACAGCAAGAAGGTTGTGCCGATTGATTCCTGCCACAATCTGACGGAGAAGCTAATTAAGTCTGTCTTAAAGTTAGTAAAACTGCAGTGTGCAAATCGGTCAGCGTGTCTGGGATGCAGCCTTGGGGGCTCATGACTAAAACTGCAGATTTCCATTCATACACTATTCATGTACTTAAAAGTCGATTGAGCCATCATAACCCTAGTTGGTAAAATTTCCTTTCATGTGCACAAACCATGGGTTTAAAGCTCTAAAAATCAAAGCCATTACTAAACTATTTAGCAGGGACAGCTCCAAAATTTAAATAACTATAGCTCAAGATCTTACATCATCGCATCATGCAAGAGAGGGGGCAAAGAGAGAGAGAGAGACAGACAATGAGAGACAGATAAAGACCGACAGGTGAGAGAAAAAGACAGAGCAAGAGAGAGAAATAGACAAAGGCAGAGAATGAGCAGGAGAGAAATAGAGAATGAGACATACAAAAAGAGAAAGCAAGAAAGACAGACATTCGTAATAAGGTAGACGAATTAACAGCACAAATAGATGTAAATGGATATGATATAATTGCGATTACGGAGACATGGCTGCAGGGTGACCAAGGCTGGGAGGTGAATATCCAAGGATTTTCAATATTTAGGAAGGACAGGTGAAAAGGAAAAGGAGGTGGGGTGGCCTGGTTAGTAAAGGATGAAATCAGAGCGATAGTGAGAAAAGATATTGGCTCAGAAAATCAAGATGTAGAATCAGTCTGGGTGGAGCTAAGAAGCACCAAGGGGCAGAAAACATTGGTGGGAGTTGTCTATAGGCCTCTAAACAGTAGTGGTAATGTAGGGGATGACATCAAACAGGAAATTAGAGATGCATGTAACAAGGGTACTACAGTAATCATGGGTGACTTTAATCTACATACAGACTGGCCAAACCAAATTAGCAATAATACTGTGGAGGATGAATTCCTGGAGTGTGTACGAGATGTTTTTTTAGACTGGTACATTGAGGAGCCAACTAGGGAACAGGCTATCCTAGATTGGGTATTGTGCAATGAGAATGGGTTAATTAATAATCTTGTTGTGCGGGGTCCTTTAGGGAAGAGTGACCATAACATGATAGAATTCTTCATTAAAATGGAAAGTGAAGAAGTCCAATCCGAAACTAGGGTCCTAAATCTAAACAAAGGAAACTACGAAGGTATGAGGAGTGAGTTGGCTATGATAGATTGGGGAGCTTCATTAAAAGGCATGACGGTGGATAGGCAATGGCTAACATTTAAGGAACGAATGCATGAATTGCAACAGTTATACATTCCTTTCTGGTGCAAAAACACAAAAGGAAAAGCGGCTCAACCATGGCTAACAAAAGAAATTAAGGATAGTATTAGATCCAAAGAGGAGTCATATAAAGTTGCCAGAAAAAGTAGCAAGCCTGAGGATTGGAAGCAGTTTAGAGTTCAGCAAAAAAGGACCAAGAGATTGATTAAAAGGGGAAAAATAGAGTACGAGAGTAAACTTGCAAGGAACATAAAAGCGGATTGTCAAAGCTTCTATTAGTACGTAAAAAGAAAAAGATTAGTGAAGACAAATGTAGGTCCCTTACAGTCAGAAATGGGAGAATTTATAATGGGGAACAAGGAAATAGCAGAGCAATTAAACAAATACTTTGGTTCTGTCTTCACGGAAGAGGACACAAATAACTTCCCAGAAATGCGAGGGAACCAAGGGTCTAGTAAGAAGGAGGAATTAAAGGAAATTAGTATTAGTAAAAAAATAGTGCTGGAGAAATTAATGGGACTGAAAGCTGATAAATCCCCAGGGCCTGATAATCTGCATCCCAGAGTACTAAAAGAGGTAGCCATGGAAATAGTGGATGCATTGGTTGTCATCTTCCAAAATTCTATAGATTATGGAACAGTTCCTGCAGATTGGAGGGTGGCAAATGTAACGCCACTATTTAAAAAGAGAGAAAACCGGGAACTACAGACCAGTGAGCCCATCAGTAGTAGGGAAAATGCTAGAGTCTATTATAAAGGATGTGATAACAGGACACTTAGAAAATATCAATGGGATTAGACAAAGTCAACATGGATTTATGATAGGGAAATCGTGTTTGACAAACCTACTGGAGTTTTTTTGAGGATGTAACTGGTAGAATAGATAAGGGAGAACCAGTGGATGTGGTGCATTTGGATTTTCAGAAGGCCTTTGATAAAGTCCCACATAAGAGGTTAGTGTGCAAAATTAAAGCACATGGGATTGGGGGCAATATACTGGCAAGGATTGAAAATTGGTTAACAGACAGGAAACAGAGAGTAGGAATAAATGGGTCTTTTTCGGGGTGGCAGGCAGTGACTAGTGGGGTACCGCAGGGATCAGTGCTTGGGCCCCAGCTATTCACAATATATATCAATGATTTGGATGAGGGAAACAAATGTAATATTTCCAAGTTTGCTGATGACACAAAACTAGGTGGGATTGTGAGTTGTGAGGAGGATGCAAAGATGCTTCAAGGTGATTTAGACAAGTTGAGTGAGTGGGCAAATACATGGCAGATGCAGTATAACGTGGATAAATGTGAAGTTATCCACTTCGGCAGGAAAAACCGAAAGAGAGTATTATTTAAATGGTGATTGATTGGGAAATGCTGATGTACAAAGGGACCTGGGTATCCTTGTACACCAGTCACTGAAAGCAAACATGCAGGTGCAGCAAGCAGTTAGGAAGGCAAATCGTATGTTGGCCTTCATTGCAAGAGGCTGAGAGTACAGGAGCAAGGATGTCTTACTATAGTTGTGAGAAGTCGCCTGTCCACCCCAGTCCAACACCGGCATCTCCACATCATGGTTACTACAGTTGTACAGGGCCTTGCTGAGACCACACCTGGGAGTACTATGTGCAGTTTTGGTATCCTTACCAAAGAAAGGATATACTTGCCATAGAGGGAGTCACCAAACTGATTCCTGGGATGGCAGGACTGTCGTATGAGGAGAGATTGAGTCGACTAGGCCTGTATTCACTAGAGTTTAGAAGAATGAGAGGGGATCTCATTGAGACATATAAAATTCTGACAGGGCTAGACAGACTGAATGCAGGGAGGATGTTTCCCCTGGCTGGGGGGTCTAGAACTAGGGGTCACAGTCTCAGGATACAGGGTAGGACATTTAGGACTGAGATGAGGAGAAATTTCTTCACTCAGAGGGTGGTGAACCCGTGGAATTCTCTACCACAGAAGGCTGTGGAAGCCAAGTCACTGAATATATTTAAGAAGGAGTTAGATAGATTTCTAGACACAAATGGCATCAAGGGGTATGGGGAGAGAGCGGGAATATGATATTGAGATAGAGGATCAGCCATGGCCTACTCCTGCTCCTATTTTTTCTGTGTTTTCTATGTTTCTGAGAGAGAGAGAGAGAGAGAGAGAGACACAGAGATGCAGACAGAGAGCATGAGATATAGAAAAAAAAAGGCAGACAGAGAAAAAAAAGAGACAGACAGAACAAGAACAAGCAAAAGAGTGACTACATTTCAAAAAAGTCCTTCATTGGCTGTAAAGTGCTTTGGGACGTCCGGTGGTCGTGACATGCGCTATATAAATGCAAGTCCTCCTTCTTCCTTCCTATGAGAGCATGCGAGAGGCTGTTACTTTGTTCATTTGTGTCCAAAGCACAAGAGAAAAACAATACAACTCAAGTCTAAAAGTTAAATGAACCGCAGTACGATGTTATCACGCGTGGGAGTGGCTGCATCCAAACTGCATTAGAACCAGTAATCTCAAATAACCAAAGGAAACAAGTTTAATAATGAAATTCTAAAAAGCTGTAAATACACACAGCGGGTCTGTTAGCACCTGAAAGAGAAAAGTAATGCTCTGTTTACTCTGCTCCTTCGTGCTTAAGCTGGTGCTGCTTCAAGAATGCCAGGACCTGTTCCAGCAGCTGCTTATATTCGTCGTGGTTTGTTGGAAATTGGGAGCAGTCCAGTTTATAAATTCCAGCATACAACAGCACCAAGAGGAAGAAAAGAAAGAACTTGCATTTATATGGCGCCTTTCATGACCTCAGGACGTCCCAAAGCACTTTACAGCCAATGAAGTACTTTTGAAGTGTAATCACTGTTGTAGTGTAGGAAAAGTGGCAGCCAAATTGCGCACAGCAAGGTCCCACAAACAGCAATGTGATAATAACGAGATCATGTTTTTTTAAATGATGTTCGTTGAGGGATAAACATTGGCCAGGACACCAGAGAGAACACCCTTGCTCTTCTTCAAATAATGCCATGGGATCTTTTATGTCCACCTGAGAGGGCAGAGAGGCCTTGGTTTAATGTCTCATCCAATAGACGGCACCTCCGACAGTGTAACATTCCCCTCAGTACTGCACTGGAGTGTCAGCCTAGATTATGCACTCAAGTCTCTAGCGTGGGACTTGAACCCACGACCTTCTCGACTCAGAGGCAAGAGTTCTACCATTGAGCTAAGGCTGACATATGGGAGGAAGTATCACTGTGCACATGACCACAAACGGCTGAGTAACTGGGTATAAACTTAATGATAACAATGAACCAGGTGAGAGAGAGATGTTGCCTGTTTTCAGTAAAGCTGCTGACTTGCCGGTCACATGGCACCGACGGCAAATACAACAAACCTTCTTTGAAGTCTCTTAACTGACAACTGGCTGCCACTGTGGCCAGTGCGCCACTTCTTACCGGCCTCTCCCAAAAACATTCCACTGCAAGTCCGCAGCCCGATTAAAAAAAAACATTTAAGACGGTTTATGTTTGAAGTTATATATAACTGACATCCCTCAGCTCAATGGGCACAATAAAAAGGGGGTGGGGAAAGAAAAGCAATTTATAGAAGAGAAACACCTCAATGAAAACTGACAAGTTTTCTTCCAATGAATGTCTGTTATTTTGAACGAGGAATTGGCTGCACATGGAAAGCAGAGCACTGTCATTTCTATCCATCCTCCGCATTCTCTGCACAGGGTTTGCACTGCTCTTGTATCAAGACTTTTGAATTCTCTCTGTGCGATTAAAGGGCGGTTAACAGACTGCCATCACAGGGTGAAGTGACAGGTGTGCAAATACGTTGAGACTGGACGTCTGCCAAATATCAAACTGATACCGCAGGTGTCAGACATGGATCAGTGGTAGCATTCTTGCCTCCGAGTCAGAGGTTGTTGGTTCAAGCTCCACTCCAGGGACGAGAGCACATAATCTAGGCTGCTGGTCGGAGGTGCTGTCTTTCAGATGAGACATTAAACCGAGGCCCCGTCTGCACTCTCAGATGGCTGTAAAAGATCCCACCGCACTATTAAAAGATGAGCAAGAGAGTTCACCCAGTGTTCTAGTCAATATTTATCCCTCAACCAACATCATTAAAAAAAAATCTAGTCATTTATCTCATTATTGTTTGCGAGACCTTGCTGTGTGCAAATTGGCTGCCGCGTTTCCCTATATTACAATAACTACACATCAAAAGTACGTCATTGCCTGTAAAACGCTGCGGGAAGTCCTGCGGTCATGAACGGCGCTATATAAATGCAAGTCTTTCTTTCCCTTTGTTACAAAGCGGCAATCAAATCAGGAAATTCATCTGAAATGTTGAGCTGTAAGAGCACGCCTTGGTTTATAACTTCCCCCAAACATCATTCAGTCACATTACTGCCTTGGACTCACGCCAGAGCCTTTGACTTTTAATTTATGAGAGAGATTTCCTCAATTTCAGGTCAGCTTTTGTGTCAATGCACTCAGGCTGGTCCACTTTGCGGATTCAGCAGGATGTGCATAGACTTGGAACAATTAATACTGTTGTAACTTTTCAGTTGATTAACAGATAATTTTGTACTCAGAAAATAAATCGCACTGAAACCCAGTGTTCTGCAATGAAACTGTTCGTTCTTGGGGGGGGGGGGGGGGGGGGGGGGGAGGTTAAACCCCCCCATGTTCCTGTTCCTACGTTTCACCCCCCTCCCCGACCCCAGAAATTGACTGGCATCAGCTTCAAAAACAGTGCTAAACTTAACCAAATTATTAAAATTACCTACATTACAACAGCAACTACACTTCAAAAGAATTTAATTGGCTGTAAAGCACCTTGGGATGTCCATAGGCTGTGAAAGGCACTATATAAAAGCAAGTCTTTCTTTTTTTTACTTTTAAAATTAGAGATTTTAAAAAACATTTCAACTCAAATTGTATTCACACTGAAACTTGATGCTCTCTTGATTTTTGGTACAGAATCGCTACAGCAAAGGTTTTTGGACATCAGCCGGCGCCATAGAGTGCAGCCAGAGGTAACTACGACAGAGACGGATGTACCGAAAGCACAAAAGTACTTGGAGATAGTAAACCATTGAGAGGTCGCACAACACCAGGTTATAGTCCAACAGTTTTATTTTAAATCACAAGCTTTCGGAGTTAAAACTCCTTCGTCGGGTGAAGTGAGGAGATACAGAATCGTCAAAGCATATATAGATAGAGAACAAAGCATGTGTAACTTACAATTGCAGACAACTGAATTCAATCATCCTGACTGTTTATCTGCCGAGGTGTGATAAAGTTAATCAGGTCAGGAAGGTACCACATCAAAGACATAGCAAGATACAACTGAGACAATGAGGTGGAATCGCATGGGGTCGAACGTGTCAAAAGCTGCCGTCTGTACAGAGTTAACGTTTCAGGTCGAAACCCTTCGCCAGAACGTTCTGACGAAGGGTTTCGACCTGAAACGTTAACTCTGTTTCTCTCTCCACAGATGTTGCCTGGCCTGCTGAGTTTTTCCAGCGTTTTCTGTTGTTGTTTCCAGAGAGACTTCCCATAGGTTAACGCAGGATACCGCAACACTGGTCAACAAGTGACGGTTATCTCTGCACTGGAAGCTGCTTTTCCCACCGGGCAACATCTGGGCTGGTGCCACCGATTGCCCAAAGGGCAAGAGCTGTGAAGCCAGACAAAAGACCAACGTACCACTGCCAGAACCCGCTAAAACCAGCAGCCGAATAGGCCCGTTCCTTAGAACCATAGAAGTTTACAACAAAGGAGGCCATGCGGCCTGTCCTGTCTGTGCTGGCTCTTTACCAGAACAAATCACACTGCCCTGCTCTATCCCCATAGCTTTATCGTCCTTTGCTTCAAATATTTATCCAATTCTCCCTTAAAAGATGCATTGGTCTCTGTTTCAACCACTCCCTACGGCAAAGCATTCCATGCTCCAACAACACTGTGTAAAGAAATTTCTGCTAGCCTCTTTCCTCACTCTTTTAAGTGACAATTTTAATTTAATGACTCCTCATCATGGACTCCCCATCCAGAGGAAATAAGTCTTTCCCTATCACCATCAAATCTTTTCATATTTAAAAAAAATTCTATTAAACTTCCTTTGCTCCTGTGGAAATAGTCCCAGTATCTCAAGTCTTTTCTCATTACTATAGTTTCACATCCCTGGCATCATCCTGGTGAATGTGCACTGTACGCTGTGGCATTAACATAATTTCTATAATGGGGCACCCAAATCTAAACCCAGTGGCCTAATTATTGCCGTGTACAACTTTATCATTACTTCTTTAATCTTGTACTCTGTGCCTCTATTTAGCAAAGCCCAAAATACTGTTGACCTTTTTCACGGCTTTATCTACCTTCTTTTTATGTTTCTCAGCAGGTCTTCCGACATCACCAATCTTAATGAATCCCGACGGTTTTAGGTCCAGCCCGCAGCTGGCTGCCCAGGGCCTGTGCCTCAAGAATCCAATTCATTAGGCACAGGTCTCACGTAAAGCAAACACAATTCGAGAGAGTCCGACGGGCAAGAAATGCAGGATGCATGCAGCCTGAACAATGGCATCAGATGCGGATGAATAGGTTTGATAGCACAGCTGTCCAATCTGAGAAATATTGCAGGTGGAATGGCACTCTCGCCTCTGGTTCAAGTCCCACTCCAGAGATTTGAGTACCTAATCCAGGCTGACTCTTGCAGTGCAGTACTGTGCAGATTGGGAAACTACATTAAAAGGTATGATGGTAGAGAAGCAATGGCTAGCATTTAAAGAATTAATACATAATTTACAACAAATATACATTCCTTCAAGGAACAAAAACCCCACAGGAAAAGTGGTCCAACCGTGGCTAACAAGAGAAGTTAAAGATAGTATTAGATCAAAGAGAGAGACTTATAATGTTGCCAAAAAGAGTAGTAAGCCTGAGGATTGGGAGGATTTTAGAATTCAGCAAAGGAGGACCAAGAGATTGATCAAGAAAGGGAAAATAGAATATGAGAGTAAACTAGCGAGAGACATAAAAACAGACTGTAAAAGCATCTATAGGTAAGTAAAAAGGAAAAGACTAGCGAAAGTAAATGTGGGTCCCTTACAGGCTGAGACAGGAGAAATTATAATGGGAAATAAGGAAATGGCAGAGAAATTAAACAAATACTTTATGTCTGTCTTCACGGAAGAAGACACAAAAAACTTCCCGGAAATAATGGAGAACCAAAGCTCTAGCGAGAATGAGGAAATGAAAGAAATTAGTATTAGTAAAAAAAAATAGTACTGGAGAAATTAATGGGTCTGAGAGCCGATAAATCCCCTGGACCTGATGGCCTACATCCTAGGGTTTTGAAAGAGTTGGCTATAGAGATAGTGGATGCATTGGTTGTCATTTCCAAAATTCCATAGATTCTAGAACGATTCCCGCGGATTGGAAGGTAGCAAATGTAACCCCACTATTTAAGAAAGGAGTGAAAGAGAAAACGGGGAACTACAGACCAGTTAGCCTGACACTTGATAGAGGTGTACAAGATTATGACGGGTTTGGATAGGCCAGACAGGGAAAGGCTGTTCCCACTAGTTGATGGTACAAGGATTAGGGGACACAGATTTAAGGTTTTGGGCAAGAGATACAGGGGGGATGTGAGGAAAAACTTTTTTACGCAGCGAGTGGTGAGGACCTGGAACTCGCTGCCGACGGAAGTGATGGAAGCGGAGACACTCAAAGTTTTCAAGGGGAGACTGGATAGGCACTTGAGGGAAATAAACTTGCAGGGCTACGGGGATAGAGCAGGGGAATGGGACTGACTGGATTGCTCTGCAGAGAGCCGGCACGGATTCGATGGGCCGAATGGCCTCCTTCTGTGCCGTTATGACTCTATGACAATAGAGGTTGTAATGTAGGAAACTAGTAGTTCATTGGCTGTGAAGCGCTTTGGGACGTCCTGAGGCCGTAAAAGGCACTATATAAATGCAAGTCTTTCTTTCCTTTTTAAACAATGTAATAATCGGCAAACCAGCAGCAGTGTGCATCATTGCACATTTCAATAACGTAAAAAGCAGTGTCTGTGGTGAAAAAGTACAGCTGCAAATGTCAATCATCAAATCCTCCCAAGTACTTAGCAAACCCTCGCCCATTAAAGAATAAAGAACGGGATTATCACTAACAGAGAGAACAAAATTGTTAAATATCGTCACGAGTGCAGCGTGACAAGCACCAACTCTGTAAACCCATCGCCCTTTGGAATTCCACAGACATTCAGTGGGAAGAAACACGGAACAGAACAGAAAGGCGCCATATTTCCGACAAGGGAGGTCATGCAGTAACATTTTACTTTGAAGATTCATGGAATTCTCGTTCTTGGAGACAGTAATTATGGTCGCAAGAGATTTAAAAGATAAAAAAAAATCTTTACAGTTTAACAGAATGCATGCAAGGAATTTCAAAAGAGAAATGACAGCCTGATTCTCCTCAGTGACCCTACAGCACGAGTGCCCAGTAGAAAAACACCAACCATTACGGCAAAGACAACATTTCAAATATACAACCCTTACCTACTAGAATGTCAGAATCTTACAGCACAGGAGGAGGCCATTTGGGCCATCGTGCCTGTTTTGAAAGAGCTATCCAGTTAGTCCCACTCCCCTGCTCTTTCCCCATAGCCCTGTTATGTTTTCCTTTTCACGTATTTATCAAATTCCATTTTGATATTTACTATTGAATCTACTTCCACCACCCTTTCAGGCAGTGCATTCCAGATCATAACAACTCGCTCTTTTGCCAATTATCTTAAATCTGTATAATCTAGTTACCGACTCTCCTCTACCGAAACAGTTTCTCCTTATTTACTCTATCAAAACCCTTCAAGATTGTGAACACCTCTATTAAATCTCCCCATAACCTTCTCTGCTTTAAGGAGAACAATCCCAGCTTCTCTCATCTCGCCATGTAACTCAAGTCCTTCATCCCTGGTGCCGTTCTAGTAAATCTCCTCTGTACCCTCTCAAAAGCCTTGACATCTTTCCTAAAGTGTGGTGCCCAGAATTGGACACAGTACTCCAGCTGAAGCCTAACCAGTGTAATTTATAACATTCTGTAATTTCTTCTCTATTAAGATACAAAAACATTGCTGAAATTCTTCAAAGGGCCAATTCATCATCAGCTGTCAAAACCAGTGGCGCTCATGGGTGATAAGTTCCCCAACCCTGCACAGATGAGTTGAGCTCACCAGATGAATGCCAGTCCATTTACGTCATTCCCTGGCATTCTGTGTTTGTTTCCTGTGATGTGCCAGGAGGGCCAAGGCCAGAATATTGGGAGCCAGTGGCTACTGGCTGCCTGATTTTCCCCACACGAGGGAGCGGAGAGGCACCAAGGACAAGGGGTGGAGTTGGCCCCTAATTTGAAGAGTCGCTAGGGGGACTAATGACCCTCGCACACAGCTTGTGCCATTGGATTATCAGCCCCACTGTGAAATGGTGACTTTATTTCATGTGTTAGTTAAAAAATAGCTACGGCCAAAATGAACGCTACACTATCTTATAAAAATGGTAGACAGAGTGCCAGTCTGCAGGAAAACTAACAGAACACAAAGATTCCTTTTTGATGGACAACAGCTTTAAGAGGTATTAACGCCCACATCTTGACAGACAAAGTTGTAATTTCTATGGTACTTGTATGTGTGTGTGTGTGAGTGCGAGTATTAGTGTGTGAGAGTGTATATTAATGTGCAAGAGTGTGTGTGTAAGTGTGAGTATTATTGTGTGAGTGTATGTTTGAGTGTTTTAGTATGTATTAGTGTAAGAGAGTGTATTAGTGTGCGAGTTTGAGAGAGTATTAGTGTATTGGAGTGTATTAGTGTGTAAGAGTGTATGTGAGTGTGAATTAGTGTTTGAGTGTGTGGGAGTGTGAGAATGAGTGTGTGTGCGCGAGTATTAATGTGAGTGTATTGCTGTGAGACTGAGTATTAGTGAGAGAGCGAGTGTGACAGTGTGTCCATTCCATAATTGCTAAGCAAATGAGATAATCCACTGTAAAATGTGATTTAAGATTAGCATTACCGTCATGGAGTAAGATTCCATTGTTGCTTTGATGACTAATTCAGTTCAGTTCAATGTCATGTCATATACTGGCTTCATTCTCCACAGTTGTGATTCAACTTCAAAGGCTTCAGTTATGAGAAGAGACTTGGGCTCTTTCCCCAGAGGGCTTAGAGGACGTGGAAGGTTCTAAAAGTGGATAGTTATTTGAAAAATAAAAATTTATTGGGGTATGGGAAAAGGATGGGCAAATGGGACGAAGGGAGTAGTTCTTTCAGAGAGCCGGCATAATGGGCTGAATATGCTCCTCCTTTGCTGTATAACAATGAAAAAACCTGCTTATTACAAATAATTACACAGAAATTACAACACGGCTCAATAAGCCGATGATGGTGTGTATCCTCCACATGAGCAATTAGTCCTAATCCAGGTGCCCACCCTGTTCCCATATCTCTTTATTCCCCTTTCCTTCAACAACAACAACTTGTATTTATATAGCACCTTAAATGTAGTAAAACGTCCCAAGGCGCTGCACTGGAGTATTATAAAACAAAAAATTTAACACTGAGCCACATAAGGATAAATTAGGGCAGGTGACCAAAAGCTTGGTCAAAGAGGTAGGTTTTAAGGAGCGTCTTAAAGGAGGAAAGAGAGGTAGCGAGGCGGAGAGGTTTAGGCAGGGAATTCCAGAGCTTAGGGCCTAGGCAACAGAAGGCACGGCCGCCAAAGGTTGAGCGATTATAATCAGGGATGCTCAAGAGGGCAGAATTAGAGGAGCACAGATATCTCGGGGTGGGGGGGTGGGGGGTTGTGAGGCGGAAGGAGATTACAGAGATAGGAAGGGGCAAGGCCATGGAAGAATGAGAATTTTGAAATCGAGGCGCTGCTTAAAAACCAGGGGGCACAGATTTAAAGTAATTGGTGGAAGGTTTAGAGGGGATTGGAGGGGAAATTTCTTCACCCAGAGGGTTGTGGGGGTCTGGAACTCACTGCCTGAAAGGGTGGTAGAGGCAGAAACCCTAACCACATTTAAAAAGTACTTGGATGTGCACTTGGGATGCTGTAACCTGCAGGGCTACGGACCAAGAGCTGGGAAGTGGGATTAGGCTGGATAGCTCTTTGTTGGCCGGCACGGACACGATGGGCCGAAATGGCCTCCTTCCGTGCTGTAACTTTCTATGATTAACCGGGAGCCAATGTAGGTCAGCGAGCACAGGGGTGATGGGCGAACGGGACTTGGTGCGAGCTAGGACATGGGCAGCTGAGTTTTGGATGACCTCAAGTTTATGTAGGGTGGAATGTGGGAGGCCAGCCAGGAGTGCGTTGGAATAGTCAAGTCTAGAGGTAACAAAGGCAACTTCAACCACCTATCTAACCTAAATGTTGACATGGTCTCTGCACCATTCGCTAACTTCAGTAGTGCATTCCACAGCCTCACAAACCTCTCTGTAGAAATGCCTCTCCTGTCTGAATTCTCTTACATTTACTCTTTGACAACAAAAGCTAGGACATTTGCGACTTACAGCAAGGTTGAAAAGAGTAAGAGAGAAGATGAATACTTGAAGGGGAAAAAATTGCAGGGCTATGTGGAAAGAGCAGGGGAGTAGGACAAGTTGGACAGCTCTTTCAAAGAGTAGGCGCAGGCACGATGGGCCGAATGGCCTCCTTCTGCGCTGTATGATTCTATGATGTAAATCAAGTAGAATTTAGGTCCATTCAGAACTAAAAGACCAGAACAAAAATGAACCAAGGTTCTGGCAATTTTATCATCTCCCTTGAAAATTTGTACGTAGCTGAGATGCAACAATTCAGAGACCACAACAAAAAATCTTTCCAGCAGAAAAAGTTTTCGTTTCTCATTTCAAAACATTGCATAAATGAACAGTTATACAAATGGCGGTAGTCTCATAAGCCTGCCACCTACCGAGAGTCAGCACAAATCACCAAGCTGTCCCTTCCCTGTACGTCAAGCTGCTGGAAATCATCAGCTGTTTGAATAATGTGTCAGAGCTCCAGATGGACGGAGGCTGCATCTGTTAGTCAAAACAATTCAGCTGTGTGTATGATGTACATATTACCTTCTGGCTGTTCGTCATCATACCTCACTCCCAGAATCATAGCGAATACAAACCCTGATTAGTACCTCCCTGCACCCTGCCCCCCTCTAAAGTTTACACAATAAACACAGAGGAAATACAGGCAGAAGCAGGATCCCTGGGTTCAGATAACCTTTGTAAACCACTTAAAATACACTCTTCACAAGATCAGATTATTGCTCCATAATTCCAGTGGTTACTCTCTCTATATGGAAGTGACTATGTGACACCAGTGCCAGAAAAAAACCTCTCTCAATGCAAGATGCCACAATCTCATCCCACTGCCAACCTGCAGTCCATCCCAATAGCAGAGACGGCCAATGACCACCTTACCTCCAGGCATCTCCCATCTTTCAGTTCAAAGCAAAAACATCCAAAGGGAGATGTTCCTTAAAGTACTAGTTACCAGGTAACCAAATTAACCTGGAGTTTTGCAAGAATAAGAAAGTATTTTACTGCATTTTTGATCTCATCAAGATTGGAGATTTTCAATTCTGAGCAACAGGATCCTTCTTCCACTCGTGTCACTGAATCTCAGCATCACCGTCTCAGGTCAGGCATAGTAAAAGGCAGACATGATCCCTCTACTCTGCTCTAGTCCGAAGCCCAACTGCATGAGAGCACTCCGTACTGCACCAGTGTGATTCTTCTCTCAGTGGTAGCACTCTTGCCTCCGAGTCAGTGGGTTTAAGTCCCACTCCAGAGACTTGAACACATAATCCAGGCTGACATTTCAGTGTTGCATTGAGGGAGTGCTGCACTGTCGGAGGTGCTGTCTTTCGAATGAGACGTTAAACCGAGGCCCCATCTGCCCTCTCGTGTGGAGATAAACGATCCCATGGCACTATTCGAAGAGCAGGAGAGTTCTCCCAGTGTCCTATTTTTCTCTCAAACAATACCGCCAAAAACAGATTATCTTGTCATTTATCTCATTGCTGTTTGTGGGACCTTGCCATGTGCAAATTGGCTGCCACATTTTCTAAATTACAACAGTGACTGCTCTTCAAAAGTACTTCATTGGCTGTAAAGTGCTTTGGGGCAACCTGAGGTTGTTAAAGGCCCTATATGAATGCAACTTCTTACTTTAGCCATCACCAAGGCCAGAGTGAGGTTGTCAATTTGTGCTGGTCTCTTCTGCTTGTCAGCCCACATGCACTAGATACTTGATCGAAACTGCTCAGGGGAGGGAGCTTTTGTTGCATTATTCAATGATGGACTCAAAGTCAAATCCCAGATGGAAGGACGCCCTCTCCTTCCTTCACCATGTCCTACGTGTGGAAGAACTTAAGGTTGTCTAAATCAAAGGCGGTTTTTGACAGCGAAGAAAACAGTCAGTCAATCAACATCTGCGCCCTCACCATGCAAAGATGTGACTGCTGTCAGTCACACAATCTCTTTCAGTTATTGGATGTTCAGCGCTTACAATAACGATGGTTCTGGGCACCAGTAAACTGAAGAACGTTAAGGTGCATTCACACTGCAGCTACCCGCCTGAAACCCTATAGCTACAGTTTGGGTTCCAGCTGGGCTGGAGCCTGTTTACACTGGTAGCTCCTGCCTGGCTGGAACTAACTGTGCTGTTTAGGAGAAAGCTGGGTGTAAGATTGTTTGCACACATGGGCAGGGCTCTCTCCCAACAGCTTGAAGTGCAAATGCTTAGCAACTAGGGATGGGGAGCAACCCCACATTCTATAAACATTTTAAATGGAGGTCAGGTAGGCTTAAAACAGTGCCCAGGGGTCTGAGGGACTGCTGAGCAATTTACACACCAGGTTTAACACTGAACTGGATTTACACTTCATGCCAAGAGACTAAGTGTAAATCAAACAAAGCAGAGTCCGGCTCCGCTTCACTCCAAAGGGAGGTCAGACTCTGGATGTACACCAGAATTGCTTCGCAAAGCTGCCAAATGGACAATGTAAATGCACCGTTAGAAAGCAGGAGTGCCATCTCCATCCCTTAGCAGCAGAATGAAAGGAAAAAAAGAATTCCACCCTGAGCATAAAGGTTTTCTGCAAGTTGTGGTCGCCACAGTACAGAAAGGTTATTGCAGCTATTGAAAGAGACCAACCAGAATGATTGAGGAGATGGAGGGATCGGATTATGAGGAGCGATTATGTAAATTGGGCATGTTCTCACTGAAAAAGAAGGTGGAGAGGTGATTATGGTTGTTGTTTTTAGGATTCTAAAAAGGGACTAGTCAATGTAGACCATGACAAGCTGTTTCACCTTGTCCAGAACAGTAGAACCAGAGGACACGGCCTGTGCTTGAAGGGGGCAAATTCAAAACGAATCTGCGGAAACATTATTTCACTGAGCGAGTGGTCAATCTATGGAACAGACTCCCTGCAGAGATGGTGGAAGCAATGATTCATTCATATGCAAATTAGATAAATTTCTTTCAGAAAATAATATTTTGGGCACAGTATGAGTAATTTGAGACCTGACATATGGCGCAGTGCAGGTGACTTTGGAACCTATGGTTCCCAAAGCTCTTCAGCACTGAAGTTTTCTTCGCCTCATGTCTGGGTCTGTTGTGGACTAACGAATAGAGCTTCATCCCCTTACGCCCCCACCTCAATGAATTTCGAGCTCGGCACGATGCTGAGCTCTTTTTCCGCCGCCTTCGTCTCCGTGCCCACTTCTTTTGCCAGGAGTCTTCCCCCCACACGGCTGACCCTTTCTCCCGCTTTCAGAATTCTCGTTCTACCTGGACCCCTCGCTCTGGCCTCTTAACCTCTCTAGATCTTTTCATTGCAAACTGCCGGCGTGACATCGGCCGTCTCAATTTCTCTGCTCCCCTCACTCACTCCAACCTACCTCCCTCTGAACTTGCAGCACTCCATTCTCTCAGATCCAACCCCAACATTGTCATTAAACCTGCTGACAAGGGTGGTGCTGTTGTTGTTTGGCAAACCGACCTCTACTTAGCGGAAGCTGAACGCCAACTCTCCGACACCTCCTCCTACCTCCACCTGGACCATGACCCCACTACCGAACATCAAGCCACCATTTCCAAGACTGTCACTGACCTCATCTCCTCTGGAGATCTTCCCCCCCATGGCCGCCAGCCTCATAGTTCCCCAACTCCGCACAGCCCGTTTCTACCTCCTTCCCAAGATCCACAAACAGGACTGCCCTGGTAAACCCATCGTTTCAGCCTGTTCTTGCCCCACGGAACTTATCTCTTCCTATCTCGACTCTATTTTTTCTCCCCTTGTCCAGTCTCTTCTCACCTACAGCCGCAACTCTTCCGACGCCCTCTGCCACTTTAACAGTTTAGTTTCCCGGCCCCAACCGCCTCCTTTTCACTATGGACGTACAATCCCTCTACACCTCCATCCCCTACCAGGATGGCCTGAGGTTGCTCCGCTTCTTCCTTGAACAGAGGCCCAACCAGTCCCCATCCACCACCACCCTCCTCCGCCTGGCTGAACTTGTTCTCACATTGAACAACTTCTCCTTTGACTCCACTCACTTCCTCCAAATCAAAGGTGTTGCTATGGGAACCCGCATGGATCCTAGCTATGCCTGCCTTTTCGTGGGATATGTGGAACATTCTTTGTTCCAGTCCTACTCAGGTCCCCTCCCTCACCTCTTTTTCCGGTACATTGATGACTGTATCGGTGCCGTTTCCTGCTCTCGCCCTGAACTAGATAATTTCATTCACTTTGCTTCCAATTTCCACCCTTCCCTCACCTTCACATGGTCCATCTCTGACTCTTCCCTTCCTCGACTTCTCCGTCTCCATCTTTGGGGATAGGTTATTGACTAACATTCACTACAAGCCCACTGACTCCCACAGCTACCTGGACTACACTTCCTCCCACCCCGCTTCCTGTAAGGACTCTATTCCATTCTCCCAGTTTCTCCATCTCTGCCGCATCTGCTCTGACGATGCCACCTTCCATACCAGTGCTTCCGACATGTCTTCCTTTTTCCTCAACCGAGGATTCCCCGCTACTGTGGTTGACATGGCCCTTGACCGTGTCCGTTCTATCTCCCGCACTTCTGCCCTCACCCCTGCTCCTCCCGGAACCACGATAGGGTTCCCCTTGTCCTCACTTTTCACCCCACCAGCTTCCACATTCAACGGATCATCCTCCGCCATTTCCGCCACCTCCAGCGTGATCCCACCACCAAACACATCTTCCCCTCACCTCCCCTTTCAGCATTCCGAAGGGACCGCTCCCTCCGCGACACTCTGGTCCACTCCTCTATCATCCCCAACACCCCTTCCCCTTCGCCCGGCACCTTCCCGTGCAAGCGCAGGAGATGCAACACATGCCCTTATACCTCCCCCCTTCCCACTGTCCAGGGCCCCAAACACCCCTTCCAGGTGAAACAGCGATTTACTTGTACTTCTTGCAATTTAGTATACTCTATTCGCTGCTCATGATGCGGTCTCCTCTACATTGGGGAGACCAAACGCAGATTGGGTGACCGCTTTGTGGAACACCTCCGTTCAGTCCCGAAGGGTGACCCCGAGCTTCCGGTCGCCTGTCACTTTAATTCTCTGCTCCACTCCCACTCAGACCTCACCGTCCTCGGCTTCTTACACTGTTCCAGTGAAGCTCAGCGTAAGCTCGAGGAACAGCACCTCATCTTTCGATTAGGCACTTTACAGCCTTCTGGACTCAACATAGAGTTCAACAATTTCAGATCATAACCTCGGCCTATCATATATATATTTTTTTCCACACTTTTTTTCCCCTCTCTCACACATGGCAGCTGTCTTTCATTCTGCCAGCGCAATTTACACTTCATCTAGAGCCATCTTTTGTTTCTTAACCTGTCCCATTACCATCTCTTTTTGCCTTGAATATCCGTAATGTCTCTTAACCTCTCCTGCCTTCTATCCTATCACAGACCTTCCCTTTTGTTCTTTCATCCCCTCCCCCCTTTCCCAGCTCCGACACTTGCTTAAAAATCTGTTCCATTTCCTGCTTTTTTCCCCAGTTCTGATGAAAGGTCATCGACCTGAAACGGTAACTCTGTTTCTCTCTTCACAGGTGCTGTCTGACCTGCTGAGTATTTCCAGCATTTTCTGTTTTTATAACTAATAGAGATTGATTGCCATGATTAGTCAATAACGCCATTATCGTTGTATCATGTGATTACCAGGATGGTAGAAGGTGAACTAAATGGACCTTGGTCTTACTTGTTCCTATGTTCTGGCTGAAAAGGCCTAGTGCGCTGCCCGAAACCATTTGGATCAATGCAAGAAAAAAAGGATTGGGCCTAGACCGAAAGATTGATGATCCTGGGTATTCATCTGTATGGAGTTCATGATCAGTGGTGCTCGATAGAGCAGGGGGTCTCCTTGAAAACAGTTAATGGTTTTTAAACTAGAGATTGGAAACAGTCTGCAGGTGGTAATTGAACCGTGTGGTACTGAGGCACATAAATCAGTAAGGTCTCAGGTTCAGCCACATTCTATGTTGAGTGAGCTAATCTCAGGCAGGCTACACTTGTCCTCAGTGTCCCTTGACTCAGGGGTGAAGGAGCAGGAAAAGAGAAGTTTTTTTTTTAAATACCTGCTAACATCCCTCTATTACCATGCCCAAGTGCCCATACTTCATATAATGAACCGAGTTGACTAGTGTAGGCAAGTTGTTCAACTACAGGTGCATCACAGCAGGCCCAGTTCCGCTGCCCTCTCCTTCTCCCCATCAGCAACTAGCTATCAGTAACAAGCAACGATTGTGTCATTTCCCCTCCTCTCCCTCATGGAGAGCTTTTCTTTGCTGACTTGCTACAGCTCTTCCACAGAGTGTCGATTGGAAGTAGGGCTCCTGATGTTTGCACCTGTGGAACCACAGCTGGTTACCAGCTGCACAAGTGGGAAAGAGATCTGGAACACTGTAGTGCACTAAATTGGCTGGTGTTCAACTTACTGACAATGCACTCAACCACTCTGCTGCACAGTGTCATCAGGACTGCTCTAGGATGAGAGGGCTGTCCTATGAGGAGAGATTGAGTAGATTGGGCCTATACTCTCTGGAGTTTAGAAGAATGAATTGTTGAGTATATTCAAGGCTGTATTTACACTGTAACTAGTGTCAGTGTGGAGCAGAACCACTTGGCACTGATGCTACAGTTGGAATGGGACTGCAGACATGAGATTGTTGTCCAAGCACTAAAGGCTCGGAGTTCAGCAATGAACAGAAATGCAAAATTACTCAACCTCTACATTGTGAATCGAAGTAATTTTGACTCAAATATGGATCTCCTCATTTGGATCTTTGCACCAGGCTGATGCGCAATAACCAATATGTTCAGTGCCAGAATTGAGTAATTATTAGCAACGGAAGACTTGCTCGGCTACTGTTGTAACCTAGTGAGCTCAGCCAAAACGCTGCTGCCCGTATCCTCACTCGCACCAAGTCCCACTCATCCATCACCCCTCTACATTGGCTCCTGGTCAAGCAACGGCTCAATTTAAAAATTCTCATCCCAGTGTTCAAATCCCTCCATGGCCTCGAATGGGACCTTTTACATCCACCTGAGAGGACAGACGGTTTATCGGCTCATCCAAAAGATAGCACCTCTGATCAGTGTAGCACTCCCTCAGTACTGCACTCAAGTAGCAGACAAGATTTTGGCCCAGAATTTGCTGGAGCAGGGCGTGGCATGTCCCGTTTGTAAGACTTGTTTATGCACATTTAGGTTTTATACATTTTTTGTCCACAATGTTGCTGGGAGTGTGAGCTGATAACGGCGCAGCGAACGCAACAGGGCATCAGTGACCTTGGTGAACAACGGGACAAACAATGTATCGCTGTAACCAAGGAGAGTTAAGGATTGAGAAGGAGGGTGAATAAAATGTCAAATCAGGTACAGAAAGAGAAATAAAAAGAGAGAAAGACTGGATTGAGAGAGAGAAAAAGAGAAATGAAAGAAGAAGACTTGCATTTATATAGCGCCTTTCACGACCTCAGGATATCCCAAAGCGCTTTACAGCCAATGAAGTACTTTTTGAAGTGTAGTCACTATTGTAATGTGGGAAACGCGGCAGCCAATTTGCACACAGCAAGCTCCTGCAAACAGCAATGTGATAATGACCAGATAATCTGTTTTATTGATGTTGATGGAGGGATAAATATTGGCCAGGACACCGGGGATAAAAAGGAAATATAAGAATTTTTTTTTTTTTTTTTTAAATATTTGACATTTTTAACATCTCCAAAAACAATTCACAACCTGAAGGAATGAGATTCCACTCTTATAATTGTTGACTTTCTGGGCAAGACAGGTTGATTTGCAGTCATTAACAATTATCATGTCGTTAAGAGTACTCACACTGTTAATTACAAGTCTTAACTATCTGTGACGAGTTTAATGGGCAATTAATGTGCAACTGCATACAGTTTTGGTGTCCATACTTAAGAAAAGACATACTTGCTCTCGAGGCAGTACAAAGAAGGTTCACTCGGTTAATCCCCGGGATGAGGGGGTGGACATACGAGGAGAGGTTGAGTAGATTGGGACTCTACTCATTGGAGTTCAGAAGACTGAGAGGCGATCTTATTGAAACATATAAGATTGTGAAGGGGCTTGATCGGGTGGATGCGGTAAGGATGTTCCCAAGGATGGGTGAAACTAGAACTAGGGGGCATAATCTTAGAATAAGGGGCTGCTCTTTCAAAACTGAGATGAGGAGAAACTTCTTCACTGAGGGTAGTAGGTCTGTGGAATTTGCTGCCCCAGGAAGCTGTGGAAGCTACATCATTAAATAAACTTAAAACAGAAATAGACAGTTTCCTAGAAGTAAAGGGAATTAGGGGTTACGGGGAGCAGGCAGGAAATTGGACATGAGGCTGAGTTCGGATCGGTCAAGGCCCTGTGGGTGGCGGAGCGGGCCCAGGGGCTGAGTGGCCGGGTCCTGCTCCTACTTCTTGTGTTCTTTAGATTTGAGGTTAGGATCAGATCAGCCATGATCTTATTGAATGGCTCGAGGGGCCGATTGGCCTACTCCTGCTCCTATTTCTTATGTTCTTATGTTCTTATGTTCTAACTGCGGCAACTTCATGAAAATCACGGAGAGGTTAAGCATGAGATACCGTTTTCATGAAGCGAACGGCGGAGCAGTGCAAATCGACCAGCAACTTGTGCCGATTCCCAATTCACTGGGTATCTCTTCCTCACTACAGATTGCTGGCCAATTTACGCATTACTAACCGCTGCGTCGTTCAGATGTCATTAACTTTTCAGCAAAACCTGGCCCCGTGTGTTCAAGTCTCTGGAGTCGGGCTTGAACCCACAACCTTCTGAAATGTCACTGTATTGTAATTCACAGCCTGTTTAAAAGCCCTGCCACGCTACACCTGGTTCTGACTCCGTGACCATGAAGAGTGAATTCCTGAACAAAGCTTTCAAAGACCAAAATGTTGTCGGAAAATTCTACTGGTCCTTAAATTAAATGCAGCGAGCCTCCTGTTCGTTTTTCCAAAGGAATGTTTGCTCAGTCGGTGCCTCCCTAATAAATTCCTCAGGAGAAAAAGCCAGACACCAAAAAGAATATAGCAAACTAATGGACGTCGGCAGCAGTGCAGCGGGGGAGGAGAAAGGAAGGAAACTGGGCCATATGATTCAAGAACAAAGTATGTTTGCAATCTGAGGCAGTTTAAGGAATGACATGGTGTGTACAGACAGAACTCTGCAGCAAGGCTACTTGCTGAATACTGCTGCATTGCATTAACCACGTGGTCACTTCACTTGAACGTCGCCCTGCGAAGCCTCTGTGCACTGACACCCCACCCGGCCCATTGCAATACACAACAGCAAAGGTTAAACATTGAAAGGAAAAACACTGCGCCTACAGGCTCAGTGTTGGGTCAGTAACCGCAATGCTCGCCGTTGCTGAACAATGAGACACAGTAGGACTAAAAAATAAACTACCGGCCATCACAGGATGTGCGCTTTCTGGATCAGCTGGCCCATAAATTGAGGTCATGGGATGAAGTATTAGTAAACTAAACAAGCCCATCACTTCTGCCTGGCCAGAGTAAGACTTTGGACTGGTCAAAACCCCCTTTTCACAACCACAATCTGCAATCATTACGCCGGGTCACAGCGCGCGCTCGTGCACGCCGGGACAGGTTCATGACTTTGGGTACAGGCTCAGCGGGTGAGACGATGAGCTTGTGTGTACAGCGGTAAAGGTGCTTACACGCATGAAGGATTTATACAAGGTTTACTTATAGGAGCAGTGGAGTCAATCCTTGGATCCAGAATGACTTGGAGAGGGGTCCTAGAATATGGGAACATGGGGTGGGGGGGACTGGGCAAAGGTCCTAGAATATGGGAACATGGGGTGGGGGGGACTGGGCAAAGGTCCTAGAATATGGGAACATGGGGTGGGGGGGCTGGGCAAAGGTCCTAGAATATGGGAACATGGGGTGGGGGGGACTGGGCAAAGGTCCTAGAATATGGGAACATGGGGTGGGGGGGCTGGGCAAAGGTCCTAGAATATGGGAACATGGGGTGGGGGGGGGCTGGGCAAAGGTCCTAGAATATGGGAACATGGGGTGGGGGGGGGGCTGGGCAAAGGTCCTAGAATATGGGAACATGGGGTGGGGGGGCTGGGCAAAGGTCCTAGAATATGGGAACATGGGGTGGGGGGGGACTGGGCAAAGGTCCTAGAATATGGGAACATGGGGTGGGGGGGCTGGGCAAAGGTCCTAGAATATGGGAACATGGGGTGGGGGGGGGCTGGGCAAAGGTCCTAGAATATGGGAACATGGGGTGGGGGGACTGGGCAAAGGTCCTAGAATATGGGAACATGGGGTGGGGGGGGGGCTGGGCAAAAGGTATGAGAACACTGGGCGGAGAAAGGAAGCGAGTAGTACTGGGTGGGCATGGATTCCAAGGCTTGGGAGAAGGTAGGGTGGTGGAGTTTTCCTGGGGTCAGGAAGATTGGGACCATCCAAAAACAGTGTGTGTGGGGTGGTGGCGGGTGTGTGGGGTATAGGGTCCGGCAGTACTGCAAAACTTAAATGACGCTTTTTATGTTAAATTCCTTAATCATATAGAAGATGCATGGGATACACAACATTCTATTGGTGCCGTCATGCTTTTGTGTTCTACCTGAAAATGGGCTGCAGCTTAAAAAGATGTCTGCAATACCACGTACCAGGGCTAGAAGGGCTGTCGCTTGGTTGAGGTCACGCTGCAACTTCGATGAGCAAAGCTCCACCTCCCTTAAAATGACATCACTTCCTCTCTCCCTCCACCTCCAGTACACCATTCTCAATTTTGTCCCCCATCTGATTCACCGCTCCTCTTCTCCACGCAGCTTTTATTTTTCATGCTCTTTTGATTGAAGTGCAAGTTAAGCGGTAGAAGTTATGCTGCCGCTTTACAAAACCCTGGTTAGACCACACCTGGAGTACTGTGAGCAGTTCTGGGCACCACTCCTTAGGAAGGATATATTGGCCTTGGAGGGAGTGCAGCGTAGGTTTACCAGAATGTTACTCAGACTCCAAGGGTTAAGTTACGAGGAGAGGTTACAGGAATTAGGGTTGTATTCCCTAGAATTTAGAAGGTTAAGGGGCAATCTGATCGAAGTTTTCAAGATATTAAGGGGAACAGATAGGGTAGATAGAGAGAAACTATTTCCACTGGTTGGGGATTCTAGGACTAGGGGGCATAGTCTACAAATCAGAGTCAGACCTTTCAGGAGTAAAATTAGGAAACACTTCTACACACAAAGGGTGGTAGAAGTTTGGAACTCTCTTCCGCAAACAGCAATTGATGCTAGATCAATTGTTACTTTTAAATCGGAGATTGATAGCTTTCCGTTAACCAAAGGTATTAAGGGGTAGGGGCCAAAGGCGGTTATATGGAGCTAGGTCGCAGATATAGAAACATAGAAACATAGAAAATAGGTACAGGAGTAGACCATTCGGTCCTTCGAGCCTGCACCGCCATTCAATGCGTTCATGGCTGAACATGCTACCTCAGTACCCCATTCCTGCTTTCTTGCCATACCCCTTGATCCCCTTAGTTGTGAGTGTTATATCTAACTCCCTTTTGAATATATTTAGCGAACTGGCCTCAACAACCTTCTGTGGAAGAGAATTCCATAGATTCACCACTCTCTGGGTGAAGAAGTTCCTCCTCAGCTCAGTCCTAAATGGCTTCTCCTTAATCCTTAGACTGTGACCCCTGGTTCTAGTTTTCCCTACCATTGGGAACATTCTGCCCGCATCTAATTTGTCTAAACCAGTCAGGATTTTAAATATCTCTATAAGATCCCCCCTCATTCTTCTGAACTCCAGAGGATACAAGTTCAGTTGACCCAATCTTTCTTGATATGTCAGTCCGGCCATCCCAGGAATCAATCTGGTGAACCTTCGCTGCACTCCCTCAATAGCAAGAATGTCCTTCCTTAAGTTAGGAGACCAAAACTGCGCACAATACTCCAGGTGTGGCCTCACCAAGGCCCTGTACAACTGCAGCATCACCTCCCTACTCCTGTACTCAAATCCCCTTACTATGAAGGCCATCATTCCGTTTGCTTTCTTGACTGCCTGCTGCACTTGCATTCCCACCTTCAGTGACTGATGTACCATGATGCCCAGGTCTCGTTGCACCTCCCCTTTCCCTAATCTGCCACCATTCAGGTAATATTCCGCCTCTCTATTTTTACCACCAAAGTGGATAACCTCACATTTATCCACATTGTACTTCATCTGCCATACATTTGCCCATTCACCCAACCTGTCCAAGTCACTCTGTAGCCTCCTAGCATCCTCCTCATTGTTCACACTGCCTCCCAATTTAGTGTCATCCGCAAATTTGGAGATATTACATTTAATCCCTTCGTCCAAATCATTAATATATAATGTAAACAGCTGGGGTCCCAGCACCGAACCCTGCGGTACCCCGCTGGTCACTGCCTGCCATTCTGAAAAGTACCCATTTACTCCTACTCTTTGTTTCCTGTGTGCCAACCAGTTCTCAATCCACGTCAACACATTACCCCCAATCCCATGTGCTTTAACTTTGCTCACCAATCTCTTGTGTGGGACCTTGTCGAAGGCCTTCTGAAAGTCCAAATACACCACATCTACTGGTTCCCCCCTGTCCACCCTATTGGAAACATCCTCAAAAAATTCCAGAAGATTTGTCAAGCATGATTTCCCTTTCACAAATCCATGCTGACTTGGACCTATCATGTCGCCACTTTCCAAATGGTCTGTTATGACATCTTTAATAATTGCTTCCATCATTTTACCCACGACCGATGTCAGGCTGACCGGTCTATAATTCCCTGCTTTCTCCCTCCCTCCTTTTTTAAAAAGAGGGGTTACATTGGCCACCCTCCACTCCATCTGATCCAGAGTCTAAGGAATGTTGGAAAATGATCGTCAATGCATCCACTATTTCCAAGGCCACCTCTTTAAGTACTCTGGGATGCAGACCATCAGGCCCCGGGGATTTTTCAGCCTTCAGTCCCATCAATTTCCCCAATACCTTTTCCCGACTAATAAGGATTTCCCTCAGCTCCTCCCTCTTACCAGATCCTCTGACCCCTTTTATTTCCGGCAGGTTGTGTGTGTCCTCCACAGTAAACACCGAACCAAAGTACTTGTTCAATTGATCTGCCATTTCCTTGTTCCCCATTACGACTTCCCCTGTTTCCGACTGCAGGGGACCTACGTTTGTTTTTACTAACCTCTTTCTTTTTACATATTTATAGAAGCTTTTGCAGTCCATTTTAATGTTCTCTGCAAGCTTCCTTTCATATTTTATTTTCCCTGCCCTAATCAAACCCTTCGTCCTCCTCTGCTGAGTTTTGAAGTTCTCCCAGTCCCCGGGTTTGCTGCTACTTCTGGCCAATTTGTATGCAACTTTCTTGGTTTTAATACTATCCCTGATTTCCCTTGTTAGCCATGGTTGAGCCACCTTCCCTTTTTTATTTTTACGCCAGACCGGGATGTACAATTGTTGTAGTTCATCCATGCAATCTCTAAATGTCTGCCATTGCCCTTCCACTGATAGCCCCTTAAATATCGCTTGCCAATTTAACCTCGCCAATTCACGCCTCATACCCTCAAAGTTGCCCTTATTTAAGTTCTGGACCATGGTCTCGGACTTAACTGTTTCCTTCTCCATCCTAATGTAGAACTCCACCATACTATGGTCACTCTTCCCCAGGGGGCCTCATACCACAAGATTGCTGATTAGTCCTTCCTCATTACACAACACCCAGTCCAGGATGGCCTCCCCTCGAGTTGGTTCCTCAACATATTGGTTTAGGAAACCATCCCTTAAACACTCCAGGAAATCCTCCTCCACCGTATTGCTTCCAGTTTGAGTAGCCCAATCTATATGCATATTAAAGTCACCCATGATAACTGCCGTGTCTTTTTTGCACGCACCTCTGATTTCCTGTTTCATACCCTCCCCCACCTCACTACTGCTGTTTGGAGGTCTGTACACAACTCCCACTAACGTTTTCTGCCCTTTGGTGTTCTGCAGCTCAACCCATATTGATTCCACATCCTCCAAGCTGATGTCCTTCCTAGCTATTGCATTAATCTCCTCTTTAACCAGCAATGCTACCCCACTCAAGGGGCTGAATGGCCTACTCCTAGAAACATAGAAGATAGGAGCAGGAGTAGGCCATTCGGCCCCTCAAGCCTGCTCCGCCATTCAATGCGATCATGGCTGATCATCCAAATTCAGTACCCTGTCCCTGCTTTCTCCCCATATCCCTTGATCCCCTTAGCCTTAAGAAATATATCTAACTCCTTCTTAAATATATTTAATGAATTGGACTCAACTGTCTCCTGTGGCAGAGAATTCCACAGGTTCACCACTCTCTGGGTGAAGAAATTCCTCATCTCAGTCCTAAATGGCTTACCCCTTCTCTTTAGACTGTGACCCCTGGTTCTGGACTCCCCCACCATCGGGAACATCCTTCCTGCATCTAGTCTGTCTAGTCCTGTTAGAATTTTATAAGTTTCAATGAGATCCCCTCATTGAGTAGGATTGATGGGGGAATGTCACTCAAAGGGTTGACGGTGGAGAGGCAATGGCAAACATTCAAAGACCGCATGGATGAACTGCAGAATTTGTTCATCCCAGTTTGGCATAAGAATAAAACAAAAAAGGTGACTCAACCGTGGCTAACAAGGGAAATTAGGGATAGCATAAGATCCAAGGAGAGGACATATAAATTGGCCAGAAAAAGCAGTAAACCTGAGGATTGGGAGCAGTTTAGGATTCAACAAAGGAGGACAAAGGGATTAATTAAGAAGGGGAAAATAGAATGAGAGGAAGCTTGCAGGGAACATAAAAACTGACTGTAAAAGCTTTTATAGATATGTGAAGAGAAAAAGATTGGTGAAGTCAAGTGTAGGTCCCTTGCAGTCAGAATCAGGGGAACCTATAATGGGGAACAAAAAAATGGCAGACCAATTAAATACATATTTTGGTTCTGTCTTCAAAAAGGAAGACACAAATAACTTCCCAGAGATGTCGGGGAACATAGGGTCTGATGAAAGGGAGGAACTGAAAGAAATCAGTATTTGTAGGGAAATGGTGTTAGGGAAATTGGCGGGATTGAAGGCCGATAAATCCCCAGGGCCTGATAATCTACATCCTAGGATACTTAAGGAAGTGGCCCTAGAAATAGTAGATGCATTGCTGATCATCTTCCAACATTCGATGGAATCTGGAACAATACCCATGGATTGGAGGGTAGCTAATGTTACCCCACTATTCAAAAAAGGTGGTAGAGAGAAAACAGGGAATTACAGACATCGGTAGTGGGGAAAATGCTAGAGTCCATTATAAAAGATGTAATAGCAGAGCACTTGGAAAACAGTGACAGGATCGGACAAAGTCAACATAGATTTACAAAAGGTAAATCGTGCTTGACTAATCTACTGGAATTTTTTGAGGATGTAACTGGTAAAATAGATAAGGGAGAACCAGTGGATGTGGTGTATTTGGACTTTCAAAAGGCTTTCGATAAGGTCCCGCATAAGAGATTAGCGTGTAAAGTTAAGGCACATGGGATTGGGGGCAAGGTATTGACTTGGATAGAGAACTGGTTGGCAGACAGGAAGCAAAGAGTTGGAATAAACGGGTCTTTTTCCGAGTGGCAGGCAGTGACTAGTGGGGTACCGCAGGGATCGGTCCTTGGACCCCAGCTATTCACAATATATATGAATGATCTAGACAAGGGAACTAGATGTAATATCTCCAAGTTTGCAGACGACACAAAGCTGGGTGGGCGTGTGTGCTGTGAGGAGGATGCAGAGAAACTCCAGTATGATTTGGACAGGTTGGGTGATTGGGCAGAAGCATGGCAGATGCAATATAACGTGGATAAATGCGAGGTTATCCACTTTGGTGTCAAAAACAGGAAGGCAGATTATTATCTGAATGGCAATAGATTGGGAGAAGGGGAAGTGCAACGAGACCTGGGTGTCCTTGTGCACCAGTCGCTGAAGGTAAGCATGCAGGTGCAGCAGGCGGTTAAGAAGGCAAATGGTATGTTGGCCTTCGTAGCGAGAGGGTTTGAGTACAGGAACAAGGATGTCTTGCTGCAGTTATACAGGGCCTTGGTGAGACCACACCTTGAGTATTGTGTGCAGTTTTGGTCGCCTTATCTGAGGAAGGAGGTTCTTGCCATGGAAGGAGTTCAGAGAAGATTCACCAGGCTGATACCTGGGATGACAGGAATGACGTATGAGGAGAGATTGGGTCGATTGGGCTTATACTCGCTGGAGTTTAGAAGAAGGAGAGGGGATCTCATTGAAACTTATAAAATTCTGAAAGGACTGGACAGACTAGATGCAGGAAGGATGTTCCCGATGGTCGGGGAGTCCAGAACCAGGGGTCACAGTCTAAGGATAAGGGGTAAGCCATTTAGGACAGAAATGAGGAGGAATTTCTTCACCCAGAGAGTGGTGAACCTGTGGAATTCTCTACCACAGAAGGCAGTAGAGGCCAATTCATTAAATATATTCAAGAAGGAGTTGGATATATTTCTTAAGGCTAAAGGGATCAAGGGATATGGGGAGAAAGTAGGGACAGGGTTCTGAATTTGGATGATCAGCCATGATCGCATTGAATGGCGGAGCAGGCTAGAGGGGCCGAATGGCCTACTCCTGCTCCTATCTTCTATGTTTCTATTCTTCTAAACTCTAGCGAATATAAGCCCAATCGACCCAATCTCTCTTCACACGTCATTCCTGCCATCCCAGGTATCAGTCTGGTGAATCTTTGCTGCACTCCCTCCATGGCAAGAACATCCTTCCTCAGATAAGGCGATAAGGCGACCAAAACTGCACACAATACTCAAGGTGTGGTCTCACCAAGGCCCTGTACAACTGCAGTAAGACATCCTTGCTCCTGTACTCGAATCCTCTCGCTATGAAGGCCAACATACCATTTGCCTTCTTAACCCCCTGCCGCACTTGCATGCTTACCTTCAACGACTGGTGCACAAGGACACCCAGGTCTCATTGCACTTCCCCTTCTCCCAATCTATTGCCATTCAGATAATAATCTGCCTTCCTGTTTTTGCCACCAAAGTGGATAACCTCGCATTTATCCACATTATACTGCATCTGCCATGCATCTGCCCAATCACCCAACCTGTCCAAATCATACTGGAGTTTCTCTGCATCCTCCTCACAGCACACACGCCCACCCAGCTTTGTGTCGTCTGCAAACCCAACCTGTCCAAATCATACTGGAGTTTCTCTGCATCCTCCTCACAGCACACACGCCCACCCAGCTTTGTGTCGTCTGCAAACTTGGAGATATTACATCTAGTTCCCTCGTCTAGATCATTCATATATATTGTGAATAACTGGGGTCCTGGCACCGATCCCTGCGGTACCCCACTAGTCACTGCCTGCCACTCGGAAAAGACCCGTTGATTCCAACTCTTTGCTTCCTGTCTGCCAACCAGTTCTCTATCCAAGTCAGTACCTTACCCCCAATCCCATGTGCTTTAACTTTGCACTCCTGCTCCTATTTTCTAAATAATGAGCAGTGAGCAAGTACAAGTAACTTTATACACACAACAGGCACTGTGCCCATGCACCTGCATTCTGCAATTTCCAGATCTTAGCTAGCAGCTTCACCCATTGGTAACACACTCGCCTGAGTCAGAAAGTCATGGGTTCAATCTAGGGTGACCATACATCCCCTTTTTGCAGGGACTGTCCCCGGATGAGGTAGTGTCTCCCCAGACAAATAACGTCCCCGGAAGAGTTTCAGTTACACGTTTCCTTCCCAGGCACCCCCTGTCAATCACTCCCACCGTGAGCGCCGACTGGTTGGGAGGCCAGCCCTGAGGGGGGCTCGGAAGTGTAAGGGGTCGGTCTATTGGTTAGCATCCACGTCAATCGAGCACCGAGGGGCAGGCACGGGCCGCCAGCGAGTTTGGCTGCACTCCCGACCCAGCCTCGCTCAACAAGGATTAGCTTTGGATTGCTGTAGCAAAGAGCTGACACAGGCACAATGGGCCGAATGGCCTCTTTCTGTGCTGCAAACATCCATGGGTCACTAGTGTAGAGATCCTTCATTTCAAAGCTCTCACAAACGTGTTTTGCCTGCAGAGAGGTCTTCAATATCACAGACCAGAGCCAGAAAGTTCCACTTGCTGATTAGCTCAGCGCTAGTCCTCTCTCCCTACACCTCCAACACTACGGGCCAAAAATTGATCCCGCTGCGCGAGAGTACGCACTGCGTACTCTCGCGTATTCTCTCTCCAATTGCCGGTTTTCTGCATGCCCTGCGCATGCGCTGAAAACCGGCACTTGGTCTTTGGAAAAGGGGGCGGTTCCTCTGTGCATCGCGTGCGCGCTACAGGCTGCGCGCATGCTGTGCACTTCGTGCTTTGGACGCGCAGGTAAGGACGGAAGATTTTAGAAATGGAAAAAGGAGGAGTAAGACCCACTTTTAACAAGGTAAGTAGTGAATTAAGTATTTTTTTGAATTTTTTTTAACAGGTATATCTTTTTTAGAGACTTTAAAGACAGGTAAGTTTATTTTTATAACTTTTTAAAAGATTTTAAATTTTTTCAAAAATTTAATTTTTTATTTAAAATGGTTAATTTATTTAACTATACTTATTTTATTAATGTGATGGTTTTTTTTAAAAATTTAATTGAGGTTTAGCTGTTATTTTGGGGGGTGTAAGATTCATAGCTTTCACAGCACGTATGTGAAACTTATGAATGGAAGATGGTGTGCTGCCATTGGCTCTAACTG
Source organism: Squalus acanthias (assembly GCA_030390025.1). Classification (NCBI taxonomy): domain Eukaryota; kingdom Metazoa; phylum Chordata; class Chondrichthyes; order Squaliformes; family Squalidae; genus Squalus; species Squalus acanthias. Next base: position 226,730,311 of record CM059425.1, on the reverse strand, counting down.
AGTCACGTGATCCCACAGCTCGCACGAATTCACTACGCCGGTGGGATACGCAAGCACTGCCCAGCTGATGTCTGGAACATCAAGTTTGTGCGAGCTGGATCTGAAAAAGCCAACGCGGAGTGAGAGATCGCGCCTGCTCCTTACCCCCGCGGGAACAGAGCGAGATCAATTTCTGGGCCTACATCTTTCTTCAACGTCGGATTCCCTGCTCATCTCTCCTCCACACAGAGATTTCATTCATCATGCTCCTCAGGTTGAAGTGAAAGTTAACAGTTTTTTTGAGAGTTTCTCAATAAAACTGGACTGGCCAAGTAAGCGGGTCATTTCTTTTTTCTCCTCAATGCTGCCCTATATTTATGACTGTATGAGTATCTAAAGTAAGCAGTACCACCATGCAAGCGATACCCTGCCACCTCCCAAGCCGTTGGAAAAAGTTTCTTAGCACAGCTCCTAAGGGGTAATTCTGCCAATTTTAAACTCCTCACTAAACCCCAGGATTTCTAATAGTTTGGGCCAGACAGAAGATAGTTTATAATGAGTAGATTAAATCTGCACCGCACACTAAACTCAAAAAGTAATGAATGAACACTGTGGTACGTTAATGACTAATTTGTGTGCTGCGTTCAACAAGTCTGTCGAGAAGCAGGGCGCTTTTTATAAAACTGGCTGGAATTACAAGCCCTTGAATCAATCTAGTGAGCCTTCGTTGCACCACCTCGAAGGCAAATATAACCTTTCTCAGATAAGGAGACCAAAATTGTGCACAGTACTCCAGGTGTGGTCTCACCAAAGCCCTGTACAATTGTAGCAAGACTTCCTTACTCTTGTACTCGTACTCCCACCCCCTTGCAATAAAGACCAACATCCCATTTGCCTTCCTAATTGCTGGCTGTACCTGCATGCTAACTCTGTATTTCCTGTACGAGGACACCTAAAATCTCTCAACACCAACATTTAATAGTTTCTCACCTTTTAAAAAATATTCTGTTTTTCTATTCTTCCTACCAAAGTGAATAACCTCACATTTCCCCACATTATACTCCATCTGCCACCTTATTGCCCATTCACTTAACCTGTCTATATCCCTTTGCAGGCTCGTTGGTAATTGGATACTTGAAGGTGAAAAAAATTGTATGGATATGGGGAAAGAGCAGGGGAGAGACACTAAACGGATTGCTCTTCGAAAGAGCCAACACAGACTCAATGGGCCGAATGGCCTTCTTCTGTGCTATATTATTCTATGATACAAGTAGGCATCTTGAACACAAATTATCCATCATTAGTTCCTGTTACCTTTATCCCCTTGCTCCCCTCAACAGGCTGGAATCAGAGGGCATCTAACCTGCTTTAAAAAGCCAAGATGTTCATCAGCTGGCCATCAAGAGTTGCACAAGCATGTCTCGCCCGCAAATTTTTCTTCCCTGCAAGGAAGTCCCGGTTTTTCCATCAGGGAAAATGGGAGACCTTCCGACGAAGAAATTTACAGCTCTTGTGCACTGCGAGGGTTGCCAACCCTCCTGGATTGTCCTGGAATCTCGAGCAATTAAAGATGAATCTTTTGAACACTGCTGCGAGCGACCCAGGAGAAAAATCACAGGGGTGTTAAAAAACAATACGTTGCAGGAAAGGATGCTCCAGAGCATGGTACATCGGCGAGACCATGCAGACACTGCGACAACGTATGAACGGACACCGCGCAACAATCGCCAGGCAGGAGTGTTACCTCCCAGTCGGGGAACACTTCAGCAGTCAAGGACATTCAGCCTCGGATCTTCGGGTAAGCGTTCTCCAAGGCGGCCTTCGAGACACACGACAACGCAAAATCATCGAGCAGAAACTGATAGCCAAGTTCCGCACCCATGAGGACGGCCTCAACCGGGATCTTGGGTTCATGTCACGCTACATGTAACCCCACCGGACGTAGAGTCATCCAGACTCGAGTCGTTGTTGGCTTGTTCACAGATGTGATTTCCAGTAAATAAAGTAAAAAGTTTAAAGTTTTTGGTTTTCCATACAGACTGCAGCATCTGACACATTAGACCCCCTGTGACCCCACCTCATTGTCTTTGTTGTATTTTGCTATCGTCTTTGATGTAATGTCTTCCTGGTTGGATTTGATTGCCGTGATTGTCTCTCTGCCGAGGTGTGATAAAGGGCAGTCAGAAAGATTAACTGTAGTCGTCTGGCATTGTTCACTGCACAGGCATTGATCTCTGTCTATATATGCTGTGCCCATTTGTATTTCTTCACTTCACCTGAGGAAGGAGCAGCCGCTCCGAAAGCTTGTGACTTCAAATAAAACTGTTGGACTATAACCTGGTGTTGTGCGACTTCTCAGAAAACAATTGCACATGGACCCCTAAATCTCTCTGCTCCTCTGCAGTTCCTAGCTTCTTACCATTTAGAAAATACTCTTAGGGCTAAAGTAACCTCACACTTCCCCACATCCATCAGCCACAGTTTTGCCCATTCACTTCGTCTATCAACGTCCTTTTGCAACTTTCTGCTCCCATCTATGCCACTTAACTCAGTGCCGTCATCAAATGTGGATATACAGTTATAAAGTCAGCGAGGTGCTCGAGGTAAAACTTTCACAATTTCAAGTGTGAAGTTCCACTTTTGAACGTATCTTTTAAGCAATTACAAGGTCTTAAGAATTTAAAGCAGGAATAAAACAGACATACAAGTGCAAACTTAATGAATCACACAGACAAGAGGTGCTGAGACAGTTGCTTCTAATTATCAAAAGGATCTTACCTGGAAAGGTGTGAGGATTTGAGGACCCTCTTTTAAGGCACTTGGAGCACAGGACATGCACAGTGAAGTATAACCCCGGCCATTCCTGGAGGAGCACGTTTAGTTCTTCCACCAGAGGGATTATGGCTTGCCATGCTGTCCAAATATTTGGCAAGGAAGCATGGCTAGCAATAGATAAGGTGTCTGCTTGCAGACTACTTTGGGTTGGCCTGTAACTGATTACCACTGGAACCTTGCCCCGGTAAGCAAAGATCTGGTACTTGCCATCTGACCGGTGTACAACATGAGAGTTGATCTGCACGCTATATCTAGCAAACAGGCCTGGCGGGAACAAAAATGGGAAACTGTATTCCACCTGCAGCTGCTCGATGGCAAACGGCTGCCCAGAGAGGTTAGACCCATTGATCCAGGCTTCTGCATGAGGGACTTCATTTTTCACATAGCACGGGAACTTGAACCAAACTGCTGCGCCGTTTAGAGGCGTGATTTTGGGTTTGTTCAGACAGTAACAGAGTCCCATCTTCTCCAGCAGCTCCAGAATCAGATGGAGATCCTGCTGGGTTTTTATGTGCGGCTTCAAAAGCAGTCTAATAATGTGCAGAGGGAGCAGCCCATGAAGCAGGAACCCTTCCACGTAATGATGGAGTTGCGTTGCCCTCAGCTCATCGATATCCGCATCCGCCAAGAGTTTCTGGAGCAGAACCGCCGCATCGCGCTGAAAGAAGACATTCAGGATGTCAATCAGCTTGGTCAAGTTGTGAAAGACGCACTCTTTAAGAGTCAGACTGTCCTCAAAATACAGCAGCTTGCCACTTTCGTGCAGGTAGGACAGGGCGCTTTGGAGTCGGTCTTCCGTAAGACCAGCTTGCAATCCCAGCCTGGCCGAGTCCCACCAGGAAAGCCACAGCTCCTGAGGCTTAAAGTGCAGCTCTTCCAACCTTTGCCAGGATCTGGGCAAGACTCGGTGCAGATTGGGGAAAATATCCCGGTGCTCGGCCACTGACAGCAGCTTCTCCTTCAAGCGGTTGATGCCAGTGTGGTCCCCCCGGCAGCTCACGGTGATGACCGGGGACAGTATCTGGAGGCGGTTGTTCAACAGGTACTGCACTTGCGCCTTCTTCCTCCTCAAGTTCTTATCAGAGACCCCATAAAAGGGCGCATATGGACTTGTAGCTCGCAGGTCGAACTCCTGCCCGAGGGCCCCGTCCACCTTCTCGGCAACAGCCTGCATGAACTCGACGTCTCGCTTCTCTTGGAGGGCAATTTGGTGATGAATGTCCAGGCATTTTTCCTCCACCTCTCTCTCATTGCACTGGTCCACATGCGCCCCCACCACACACACCACGCCGTGAGGGACCCTGGCCCCCAGTAGGTGCAAGAAATGCCCAACCAATTCATAAAAGCTACCAGAAACATAAGCTTTCAGACTGACTACCAGAACATAAAGAGCGCCGGGAGAGAGAAAAAATGGTTGGATAAGATCATAGTTCTGATCCCCTGCTAGATCGTAGACAATAAAAGTTAGATTATTTTCAGCATCAGCGACCCACTGAGTCACCTCGATTCCTTTGCTGTGCGCCGCGGGGAGACTGGACATGTTGCCAACGAGGCACTGCTTCAGTGATGTCTTGCCAGCACATTTGGGGCCCATCAGTACAAGTTTCAACCTGGGCTTCACCGCAGGCTGCGACAGTGCAAGCTCCTTCTGATACGCCGCGATGTAGGGAATCCCCTTCATACAGACTTCATAGGGCGGCTGTATCAAAGGGTTGTCCTTGATTTTCCAGAGGCTGACTTTGGAGAGCTTTCCAAACGAATCGGGGAGAATGGCGATCTGGTTCCCCTGCAGCACAAGTTCTTCCAGGTTGCAAAGGTCTACTATGGAGTCGGGAAGGTATCTCACCTTGTTGTTGTCCAGCCACAGCGTGGCCAGGTTGGTTATATCGGAAATCCTCTGCGGGATAACCGAGAGTTTGTTTCGGCTGAAGTACAACTCCTCCAAATTAACCAGCTCCAGGAGAGCTTTTGGGAAATCCTCAAATAGGTTGGACGACAGATTAATCATCTTGAGCTTCTCCAGGTCGCCGAAACTTTCAGGCAAAGATTGTAAAGAGTTGTTATCCAACATTAAGCTCTCCAAGGCCGTTAGTTTGCAGAAAGTCTCCGGCAGGCACGAGAGCTTAAGGCTGCTCAACCACAGAATTTTCACCGACTGCAACATCAGAATTTCTTTGGGCAAAACGTCGATCTTATTGCCGGAGAAGTCCAATTCCTCCAGCTCGCCGAGATGCAGGATTTGGTGGGGGAAATGAGTCAGCTTGTTGTGGTCCACGTCCAGCGTCCGCAGCCTCTGGAGCTGGCCGAAGGTGGCCGGCAGCTGGCACAGCTCATTGAAGCTGATGTCCAGCTCTTCCAAGCTCTGCAGGGCCCCGAGCTCGGGCGGCAGCAGCTGCAGCTTGTTGTGGCTCAGGCAGAGCTTCTTGAGGCGGTGGAGGTGGGCCAGCTCCCCGGGCAGGTGAGACACGCAGTTGTGAGCCAGGTCCAGCTCGGCCAGGTGGCCCAAGGCGTAGAGCGGCGCGGGGATGTCGCAGAAGCGGTTCCTCCGCAGAATCAGCGCCCGGAGGTTGGTGAGAGAGCCGTCCAGTCCCTCGGGGACCTCTTGCAGCGAGTTGTTGCCCAGGTTGAGGATCTGCACCTGGCTGATGTTCTCGGGCAGGGTGATGCGCTGGTTGTTGTGGGTGCACAGGGTGAGCTGGCGTAAGTTGCTGCGGAGTTTCCTGCAGCGCAGCGCTGCCTCTCGCCACACTTTAACCGTCTTCACGTTGCGAGTGTTCTCAGCCATGTTGAGACGGGACGGGCTCCTTCCTGCTGCTACATGGTCAGCCGCCGCTCCTCCCCCTCCTGTCCCTTTGGAGTCTCAGCTGAGAGTCCCGGGCGGCGGCTGCATCTTACGCCGGGAGCCATGGATCGTGATACGGGGGAGGGAGGAGAGCGGAGCCCCCTTTAGCCTCTCGCCATCCAGCCGGGGCGGAGAGGCTGCGGCTCTTCCCTGCCGCTGCCGCTCCTCCTCCTCTGACACCGGCTCAAAGCCGCACCCGACAGCCAATAACACGGCACGTCAAGCCGGGCTCGGTGCCCCGGGAGGAGCCGGAGCCGCCGCCCCTCCTCAGCCTCCTGCCCCCTTGTCCAAGACCAGCCGCCAGTAACAAAGAACAGTCTGGCTTGTGGGGTGGGGAATAAACATTCATCCAAACAATCTCACAGCCAGTCAGCCCCGCCTGCCCACCACCCTGGGGAGGATGGGGGAGTGAAACTGACGCTGTTTGAAATGGACCCCAGTGAAATTGAATAGCTGTAAATTACAGAAGCAAATTCCCCTTAATACAGATGATCTCATCATTCACAATCGATTCCCTTTGCCGTTATAATTTACCCCATTTGCCGTGTTACAATTTTACCCCATTTGCTGTGTTATAATTTTACCCCATTTGCTAATTTTACCCCATTTGCCGTTATAATTTTACCCCATTTGCCGTGTTACAATTTTACCCCATTTGCTGTTATAATTTTACCCCATTTGCCGTGTTACAATTTTACCCCATTTGCTGTTATAATTTTACCCCATTTGCTGTTATAATTTTACCCCATTTGCTGTTCTAATTTTACCCCATTTGCTGTTCTAATTTTACCCCATTTGCTGTTCTAATTTTACCCCATTTGCTGTTATAATTTTACCCCATTTGCTGTTCTAATTTTACCCCATTTGCTGTTCTAATTTTACCCCATTTGCTGTTCTAATTTTACCCCATTTGCTGTTCTAATTTTACCCCATTTGCTGTTCTAATTTTACCCCATTTGCTGTTCTAATTTTACCCCATTTGCTGTTATAATTTTACCCCATTTGCTGTTATAATTTTACCCCATTTGCTGTTATAATTTTACTCCATTTGCTGTTATAATTTTACCCCATTTGCTGTTATAATTTTACCCCATTTGCTGTGTTATAATTTTACCCCATTTGCTGTGTTATAATTTTACCCCATTTGCTGTTATAATTTTACCCCATTTGCTGTTATTTTACCCCATTTGCCGTGTTATAATTTTACCCCATTTGCTGTTATAATTTTACCCCATTTGCCGTGTTATAATTTTACCCTATTTGCTGTGTTATAATTTTACCCCATTTGCTGTTATAATTTTACCCCATTTGCTGTTATAATTTTACCCCATTTGCTGTTATAATTTTACCCCATTTGCTGTTATAATTTTACCCCATTTGCTGTTATAATTTTAACCCATTTGCTGTGTTATAATTTTACCCCATTTGCTGTTATAATTTTACCCCATTTGCTGTTATAATTTTAACCCATTTGCTGTGTTATAATTTTACCCCATTTGCTGTTATAATTTTACCCCATTTGCTGTGTTATAATTTTACCCCATTTGCTGTTATAATTTTACCCCATTTGCTGTTATTTTACCCCATTTGCCGTGTTATAATTTTACCCCATTTGCTGTTATAATTTTACCACATTTGCTGTTTTATAATTTTAACCCATTTGCCGTGTTATAATTTTACCCCATTTGCTGTTATAATTTTACCCCATTTGCCGTGTTATAATTTTACCCCATTTGCTGTTATAATTTTACCCCATTTGCTGTTATAATTTTAACCCATTTGCTGTGTTATAATTTTACCCCATTTGCTGTTATAATTTTACCCCATTTGCCGTGTTATAATTTTACCCCATTTGCCGTGTTATAATTTTACCCCATTTGCTGTTATAATTTTACCCCATTTGCCGTGTTATAATTTTACCCCATTTGCTGTTATAATTTTACCACATTTGCTGTTTTATAATTTTAACCCATTTGCCGTGTTATAATTTTACCCCATTTGCTGTTATAATTTTACCCCATTTGCCGTGTTATAATTTTACCCCATTTG